>VDFB02081583.1:0-48891 GCA_007258455.2 Sequoia sempervirens
GATTCCATGCATGAAAAATAAAGTCGAAATATCTTTCAACAACAATTCATTGTTCTTCATTTGACCAATCAATAGTATCCATGTTTGATGCTCCATTTATCCATAAAAATTCATGTACATGTGTTGATCGTCTATGTTGTCATTCATATATGCACCAATAGTATTTAACATTCATTGTTTTTTGAAGGATTTATTTTTTGAGTTGATATTTTCGTAAGTGCATGTATTATGCAACTATATGAGGGTAGTCAATCACATTTTTTTTTTGCTAAAGTTGTGTTTCTCTTGGATTTTTTAGTGATGTACCTACCATTAGTGCATGCAAGTCTTGCCAATACAAGTCAACTGCACTCAATGTAAATTAAATGGTGGGTGTACCAATTTTGCACAACAATTTGTCCAATATGATCTTGTACCCCTTAAAGAAGTTTACAACTACATCAATATATCAACAATGAGTTGTGATTGTGGTATATTGTTCATATGTTCACGAAGATCATTTGTTGTGATAGGCATGGCGTGGAGATTTCTTTTCATATAAACTACAATAGATGTTTATGCATGATGTCTCATTATCATATTGGTCATATAATATCAAAGTCTTGGATGTTTACTAAATTGATTGTCTTTATAACGACATAGGTGCCTCACATATTCGTGTAGATTTAGTTCCTTGATTCATGGTTCTAACTACTCACATATACCATTTGGAAATAGTGTTGAGAATTCCATATCAAGCAATCTTGGTGTAATATATTCATTTATCAAAGATTCACCAACTATCGGCCAATCAATTAATGTCATTGGATATTTTTTGGGTTTTTCATCCATGCATGGATCAAGTTCATCTCCTTTTGAGCATTGGTTGGCCAAGAAATAATTGATGTAGTGTGTTCAATAATATTACCTTCATTATTCTCTATCACTAGTCTGAAAAAAAAAACTATATCATTTGTATCTTATTGAAATTCTACATGCACAGTCATAAGTTGATCCAAAATATTTTGATTTGAATTTCCAAGTAAAGTGTCAAGATCATTTCCATCTATTGTGACATCTGATTAAATATTTGTTGTGGATAATTTTGTACTTGAGCATTGTATAAACACGATTCTTTTTCATTATGAAGTGGTAACGCGTGCCATGTTGATCTTTCCTTTGGACTATAATGATTGGTAAATCTTTGATAAAACATGGCAATCTATTTGATATTTGTTCAATATGTTGAGGAAAACTTATCCTGTTTCCTCTATATTTATATTGACTACGGGTAAGTGCACAAAGTTGAGTCCATGAAACATGGAAGTTTTTGCCTTAACCAAAAAATTAAAATCGGCTTCGATAAAACGAGATCCCAATACCAAAAAATTAAAATCGGCTTTGATAAAACGAGATCCCAATATTAAAAAACGGGATCTTGATTTTTAAAAATCGGGATCTCATTCAGCTTCGGGATCTTGAGCTTGACACGAAATGTAATATCCCTCTATAAAGCCTCGAAGGATAAGAGCTAAAAAAGGCAAGATAATTTTTTTTTTTTTAAAACATAAAGTATAACATGCATGGAAGAAGTTTACAATACATTAAAAATGACTTCATACAAGGCCAAGAATGGCCTAATGCAGCCCTAGGGAGAGAATTAATCTACCCTCCAAAGATAAACCGGACAAGAGTAAAAAGAAAGCTCCAAGGAAGATGCTTCAGAACCTTAGCAGCACTGCTCCGGAACCTTAACAACGCTGCTCTGAAACTTGCAAAGCTGCTCTGGAACTTATAGCGCTGCTCTGGAACCTTACTGAGCTGCTCCAGAACTTAAACAATGTTGCTCCGTAACCTTACAGCGCTGCTCCAAAACCTTACCGAGTTGCTTCAAAACTTAAACAACGTTGCTCTGGAACCTTACCGAGCTACTCCGGAACTTACACAACACTGCTTTGGAACTTGCACAGCGTTGCTCTAGAACTTGCAACACTGCTCTGGAACTATGGCAGCAACAAAACAAATGATAAAAGAAGATTGAAATGCATTGGGACTTAACAACATGCTACAAAAAGGAATAAAATACATCTATAGCTTTAATTTAACATGAAATATGATTGCAGCCATAAAAGAATTATCATAAAACATGTGATCCCGATACCAACATCGGAACTCGAAAGCCAGACATAAACATCACATATATTATCATTAAATTTAGGATTTCTTTCACTCTCAAGTGAGTACAATGAGTATAAAGGAATTGAGTTTGAGTACAATAAAATTTACATGGATAAAATACATCATCAGGAAGATAAATATGGAAGAGGGGATGACTCCAACGGTGTTCCAATAACCTGTACACCGGTCCCCAATGGTGGTGGCAATGCCTCCCTACCATGTGGACTCAAAAGAGGCCACCCAACTGTGCTCAAAGATAGTCATGAGGCCCAAACAGAGGTAGCAAGAAAAAGGAAAGGTAAGGCCAATACTCACATCAAACACAGAGCAAACATGGAAGGCAATGCACACCATCAAATTCACAAAAAGGAAATACTCATCCAATATCATGACGGGTACTACTCACGTCTACCAAGGGCTAGATAATAGAGTGCATATCAGATGGAGTGTGATCATGCATGCTCGAATGAATGGCACCACATGGAATCAAGTACACCTCTCATAGGGACGAGGATACTCAATTATGCCCGAATCCACGCCCCGCAGACGGATGGCTCAATGTCCCACAGACAGATGGGCCTTCTCGAGTGCATCCTTAGCCTTTACGAGCACTCAAGGCCATGCACGAGGACTCATTATCTTATTATTGTTTTACCCCATTAATTTTATTTAGTTATCACTTGTTTACTCTAACTCTGCTACTAGTTCTCCTGGCAGCCACTTGCGGGCCGCGGGCCCGTAGAGAACCAAACGAGGAAACCAAAGAATACATAAAATAACAAAGAAATGAAAAAATTTCTTTCAAAGAAACCAAATAAAAACAACCAACACACACTACTATAAACACACATTTCATGGTTGTAAATCAGCAAGAAATGAAGGCATTGAAAACATGTGAAAATTCAAAGTGCCCGGATTATGAATCTGAACCCAACCCAGTTCGGATTTGGGAATTTCAAGTCAAAATACACCTTTAATTTTTGAGTCTAGGGCAAAAAATGAAGTGTTGTACCAAAAAACGTCATTTTCCACACGAGGCAAGCAAAAATACACAAAAAATTAAAAGTGCCCAGATTTCAAATCTATTAAAACCCAGTTGAGGTATTGGCATCCTAACATGGAATCCACCATTTTTTTTTCATTTTTATCAAGAGGGTAACGAGCAGCAATAGAAAACACAATTTTCATACAAATTGGGCAAAAGACAAAACATAAAAGAGAGCCCATGAAACAGATTTTCCCATACACCCAATTCAAGTTGCTAAAGATCTACAAAAATAGTCACACAAAAACCCCACACAACAACAATAACCAAATAAGACAATCTAACATTCATCTCCAATAAAACAAAACAAAGGCATGAAGGATTTCACCAAATTTTCATGGGACAACAATAACCCAGAATAGAAATAAAATTTACCAGCCAAGCATCAATGGAAAACCACATAAACTTACCTCGAATTACCCCAAAATTGAAATGGTGAATTTGTTCAAAGGAGAAAGCACAGACAAACTCCAAAATCAAGTAGTAAACAAAAATAGGCAGAGTGATTTCAATAATTTACTGCCCACCATTTTCTTTTTCAAAACCTTTCACAATCTCACAACTCAATCACCAAACATAGGTTTTCTCTCACCATGCCCAAAACAACAATTTCCTTCTTTTTCCAAAATAAAAATCCTCCTCAAAACAAAAGTTTTCTTTTCTTTTATATTTTTCCCCAAAACCATCCAAAAAAGAATCAAGCATTTTTTTATTTATAAAATTATGCATTCAAGCTCCCGCAAAAGGAACAACTCATTAAAATCTCAAAATAAGCCATATAAAATACACATGAAATAATAATGGAAACCAAAACCGAATACCTCCAAAGAGACAAGCAGGAAAATCACAAAGGTAGAAGGGTGCTCCAGAAGTTACCGCTAGGTAACCAGATGGAAAACAACAATATGGAAACACTGCCATAACAGGGTATAGTGGCTAGGGTAGGGGATATTGGCTTGTGACTATCTCCAATAACCACCATCAGGGAATGAGAGTACGCTCAGGCCTATAAATTTAGGTAGAGTCGATACTCAGTACTTGCATCACTCCAATCAAACATTAAAGTACATGTGCATGAATCATTTATCATATATCATATATCCAAAGCATCATCAACCATCAGGAAGAAGAATCGTAATATCATAAGCCTCTCAGTTACGAGTGTTATGATATCATATTTTTCCTGTCCATAATCATACAAGAGTAAGGACAATGATGTATACATAAAAATATAAGCATGTAATCCAGCATAATATCTAGCCATGTAAGCATGAAATCCAACATGAACAATAATCATGTCAACAACATAACATCATATAAACATGTGAGCATGTAAACATGTAATCCAGTATAACAGTCATGGAATTACACCTCTCAGGTGTCAATACAAAATAATGAAGGGATGAATAGAGTAAATACAAAATATACAGTGATCGGAATCCATCAAGAAAAGACCACAACAAAATACAAACATGGGGGTTGTTACATCCTCCCCCTAGGGCCAGGCTTACTCCTGGAAGCCTGCAAAAATATACGGATAAAGGTCTCTCATCCTCACCACACCCTCCCAAGATGCTGAGGACTCACCATCAGGTTCCCACTGGACCCTTACCTGCTCTATGTCCCAATGACTGAGTGTCAACCTCCAATGTTGTAGGATTCGTACGGGATCCAAAGAAAGTTGCCCGTCCACCTCGACCTGCAAAGCAGTCCAATCAAGAACATGGGTCACATCAGGAATATATTGTCTAAGAACAGAAACATGGAAAACATCATGGATGAGCAATAGAATCAGTGGCAACACAAGGCGATAGGAGACTGGACCAATCCTCTCAAGGATTTCAAAAGGTCCAACAAAACGAGGTGCCAACTTTGAGCCTTTCCCATAACGGATGGGGCTCTTCTGTGGGCGAACTCTTAGAAACACACAGTCACCCACTGAAAAGTGGCAGTCCAACCTATGGGCATAGGCATACTTCCTCTGTCGATCATGAGTTGTAGCCAACTGATCTCTAATCTGCACTACCTACTGCTCCATATCCTAAGCATCTCTAGACCCAAAAGAACTTGGTCCTCTAAGCGATCCCAACTCAATGGTGTTCGGCATGGCCTACCATACAAGGCCTGGAAGGGGGACATACCAAGAGAACTATGTTACCCATTATTATAAGCAAACTCAACCAAGTACAAGTAGTCCTCCCAATGAGACTTCTGATCCATAATGTACATCCAAAGCATATCCTCTAAAACCTGATTAACCCACTTCATCTGTCCATCAGTCTTGGGATGGTACGCAGAGCTAAAATTAAGCTAAGCTCCCAAAGCATGTTGGAGAGAAGTCCACAAAGCTGAAGTGAACACTAGATCATGATCAAAAATAATCCTACGAGGAATACCATGCAAACGCACAATATCCTCCATAAACACACGAGCTACGGATGCTGCAGTGTACGAAGACCTTATGGGTGAGAAGTGTGCCACCTTGGATAGCTTTTCCACTGTAACCATAATAGCATCATGATGACGCAAGGACATAGGTAGCCCCACTATAAAATCAAGAGATATTGTATCCCACTTCCATTCAGGGATGGAGTGAGGTTGCAATAGTTCTGCTAGGTGCTGATGTTCTGCCTTCACCTGCTAGTACTCGAGACACCGAGCCACAAAATCAGAAATATCACGCCACAACCTTGCCCAATGATACAACTATCGAAGATCAACATGCATCTTCCTGACACCCGGATGAGAAGAATAGGGTGCACGATGGGCCTCTGACAAAACCAAGGAACGAAGATTGCTAGAATCTGGAACATAAATGCGACCAAGATGTTGCAATAGTCAATCGGGCTTGAGAGAGAAACCAACAAACCCGCCCTTAAGAACTCTCCCAAACTCAATTTCTGCTTTCACCTCTTGATACCAAGTATCACTAGGAAGTGACTCCAAAATACGGCTCAACAAATCCACTCTAAGGGACAAAACTGAGATCTCATGTCTCCTCCTACTCAAGGCATCTGCAACAACATTTTCCTTTCCTTGGATATAGCTAACCTCAAAGTCATACTCACAGAGGAACTCCATCCAACGATGTTGTCGAGCATTCGGATTTGGCTAAGTGAAGATATACTGCAAGTTGCGATGATCACTATGCAACTCAAACCAATGTCACAAGAGGAAATGTCTCTAATGCACAAGTGCATGGATGACAGCCGCTAATTCCAAATCGTAGGTGAGGTAGTTCAACTCATGATCCTTGAGCTTATGAGACTCATATGCAATCACTCATCCCTTCTGCATAAGAACTGCCCCCAAACCTTCCAACGAAGCATCGGTGCACACTATGAAATCACCTATAGGATCTGGCACTACAAGGATGGGTACACTAGTTAGCTACTCCTTAAGAGCCTAAAAAGCTGACTCACACTAATCCGACCACACAAAATTCTTTCCTTTCCGCTAAAGAGAGGTGATGGGATGGGCTACCCGAGAGAAATCTCTCACAAATCGGTAATAGTAGCCTACCAATCGCATGAAACTGTGAACCTCAACCACATCCATCGATGCTGGCCAATCCACAATGGCCCGAATCTTAGAAGGATCCACATCGATACCCTCTCCTGAGATGATATGGCCCAAATATCTCACCTCAGTCTAGAAGAACTCACACTTTGCCAAATTGCCAAACAAATGATTATCACGCAAGCACTGCAACACTTTCTATAAATGGTCTTCATGCTCCTCCATAGTCCTCAAATAAATCAAAATATCATCGAGGAACATGAGAACAAATCGGTCAAGATAGGTATGAAACATCCCATTCATCAAACTCATGAAAACTAATGGAGCATTGGTCAATCTGAAAGGGACAACCGTGAACTCATAATGCCCATACCGTGTATGAAATGTTGTTTGATGAATGTCCGCCTCATGAATGCGAAGGTGATGGTATCCTAACTTCAGATCTATCTTGGAGAAAACCTTGGCTCCCTGATCTGATCAAACAAATCATCTATCTGAGGCAATGGGTAATGATTCTTCACTGTCACTTTGTTTAACTGGCGATAATCAATGCACAAGCGAAGAGATTTTTCCTTCTTCACGAAGATGATAGGTGCTCTCCAAGGGGATACACTAGGATGAATGAAACCATTCTCTAGTAACTCCTCTAACTACAATCGCAACTCACTCAACTCCTGAGTAGTCATATGATACGGTGCCCGAGAGATAGGCTCTGCTCCAAGAATGAGATCAATACAAAAGTCTATGTTGCACTTAGGCAGCATACCTGGAATAGCACTCAGAAATACACCCACAAACTCCTAAAGAAGAGGATGGTTGTCAAGAGATACCTCCTAAATCCCACCCTCAGCAAGATCACTAACCAAAATAGTAAACATCTGACAACCTTGCCACATGGCACGCTTCAGTTGCATGACTAAAATCACATGGAGAGAAATGGGTCTCTAGACCCCAACTAACTCAACGCACTTCCCAACATCATCTACACATCGAACTAACTTACGCTGACAATCTATACTGGCTTGGTGTGTCTCCAACCAATCCATGCCTAAAACAATTCCATAGGATCCCAAAGGCAACACACGAAGATCCACTGTGGTAGTGAAGGTGCCCAAATCCAACACACAACCATGAACAAGGGAGTCTACAACAACCTTGGCTCTAGTGGCTAACTCAACCTGCCAACCAACATCTTGCCTTGCCACCACAAGTCCACAACGCTCTATGAGAGAAGGGGAAATAAAAGAATCTGAAGCTCCTAAATCAAGAAAAATAGATGTGGTGATCCCACATAACGCACCTGAGTACTCAACCGCGGTGCCCTGATGCTCAGCTTGGCAGTTATCCACCACCGCAAAAACTCTATGAGATATGCTAGTATCACATACTATAGGCTCTGAAGTAGCCTATCTCTGACTACCTCCAGCTATTGATCTTTGAGGACACTGAACAACTATATGACCATGTTGCCCACAAGAAAAACAACCACCCCTGCCAAAACCTCGGCCCGAAAAAGGTGCACGTGACTGCTGGGTTCCTTCACCCCTAGAACTCTGTTGTGCACTCTAAGAACTCTGCGTTGGTCCACTCACATGCCTACTCTGAGAATAATGACATGGATGATCCCTAGAAAATGGAATACCAGGACTCTTCCCACTCTGTTGAGATTGAGGAGGCCTATGCCTATGTCGCTAACTAGGTCTAGAAGGTGCAGGCTAAGATATAGACAGTCCAGCTCCTTGAGGCTATGTACCCCGAGTAACTAATCCTGAAGGAGGGGAACTACCAACCTGAACACCTGCCTGACCACCAAAGCCTCTAACCAGATTCTCCTCTATCAACCTCGCCTTCTCCACGATGATCTCTAAGGTCTTCAGTTCAAACACCCGAACACCACTACTAATACGGGCATTCAAGGCCCTGATGAAATGTTGCACTAACATCAGCTCATCATAAAAAATGCTAGTATATTTCTTAAGCTCAAAGAAACGGTTCTCATACTGATCTATTGACATAGTCAACTGACAAAGCTCATGGAACTCATCATCATGTCTTTGCCAATAGAAGTCAGAAAGAAATCATGCACAAAACCTCTCTAAGAATAGTCCCTAAGAAATAGAAGCAATGTCTAGGTGAAGCTTCTAATCCTCTACTCTCCACCATGTAGATGCAAAGCCTCTGAGATGCATAATGGCACACTGAGCTCTAGTATTGCTACTATAAGGATGCATAGCAAAGCATTGATCAAAATCAATCAACCAAGTCTCTACCTCGGTACCTGTACCTGAACCATCAAAAGTAGGGGGATGGGCTCTAAGGAGATCCCTCATGTGACTAACATCAACCATGTCTCCATCCACCCTATCCCTCACAACATCTGCTCTCGAATGACCCAAACTACGAGAATGCTCCCGCTTAGCTCTAACATCCTGACCATCCTGACAAGAAGGGTGTGACTCCTCATGAGATACCTCCTAATGAGGTCCTAAACGATCCACAATCTGTTGCAAAAGAGATAAAGCCTGAGCACCCCCGAGCCCTTCGGCTTGGATCTCAGTACACTGTTCCCCCTGTTGCTCACCTTGATTAACCTGATCCTCATTAAGCCGGGTGCTTCGTTGAGGATCAGAGGCTCTATCTTGAGCTCTTCCTCTAGCTCTACCCCTAGGAGGCATTTTGAAAAAAAAAGGAACACATCAAAATAGATCATCACAATGATGACCTATTCTCCAAACTACGACATGAAAGCATAACAACAAGAAGATTAAACAAAATAATAAACACACGCCACACATACCAAACAAAACATAACATAGAAGTCTCAAGTACACCAAAGCTCCCAGTGTGTGAACATGGGCTCTGATACCAGATGTAACATCCCTCTATAAAGCCTCGAAGGATAAGAGCCAAAAAAGGCAAGATAATTTTTTTTTTTAAAACATAAAGTATAACATGCATGAAAGAAGTTTCCAATACATTAAAAATGACTTCATACAAGGCCAAGAATGGCCTAATGCAGCCCCAGGGAGAGAATTAATCTACCCTCCAAAGATAAATCGGACAAGAGCAAAAAGAAAGCTCAAGGGAAGATGCTCCAGAACCTTGGCAACGCTACTCCGAAACCTTAATAGCACTACTTCAGAACTTGCAGAACTGCTCTGGAACTTACAGCGCTGCTCTGGAATCTTACCAAACTGCTCTAGAACTTAAACAATGTTACTCCGGAACATTACCGAGCTACTCTGAAACTTACATAGCACTGCTCTGAAACTTGCACAACACTACTCCAGAACTATGGCAACAACAACACAGATGATAAAAGAAGGTTGAAATGCGCTGTGACTTAACAACATGCTACAAAAAGGAATAAAATACATCTATAGCTTTAATTTAACATGAAATACGATTGCAATCATAAAGGAATTATCATAGAACATGTGATCCCGATACCAACACTAAAACTTGAAAGCCAAACATAAATATCACATATCTTCTCATTAAATTTACGATCTCTTTCACTCTCAAGTGAGTACAATGAGTATAAAGGAACTGAGTTTGAGTACAATAACATTTACATGGATAAAATACATCATCAGGAAGATAAATACGGAAGAGGGGATGACTCCAACGGTGTTCCAATAACCTGTACACCGGTCCCCAATGGCGGTGGCAACACCTCCCTACCATGTGGACTCAAAAGAGGCCACCCCATCGTGCTCAAAGATAGTCACGAGGCCCAAAAAAAGGTAGAAAGAAAATGGCAAGGTAAGGCCAACACTCACATCAAGCATGGAGCAAACATGGAAGGCAATGCACACCATCAAATTCACAACAAGGAAATACTCATCCAATATCATGACGGGTACTACTCACGTCTACCAAGGGCTAGATAATAGAGTGCATATCAGATGGAGTGTCATCATGTGTGTTTGAAGGGATGGCACCACATGGAATCAAGTACACCTCTTGTAGGGATGAGGATACTCAATCATGCCTGAATCCACGCCCCGTAGATGGATGGCTCAATGTCCCATAGACGGATGGGCCTACTCGAGTGCATCCTTAGCCTTTACGAGCGCTCAAGGCCATGCACGAGGACTCATTATCTTATTATTGTTTTACCCCATTAATTTTATTTAGTTATCACTTGTTTACTGTAACTCTGCTACTAGTTCCCCTAGCAGCCACTTGCGGGCCCCGGTCCCATAGAGAGCCACTCCAAACGACCACTCTATTACCTAGACCTATGCTCAACTCATTTAACCAAACGAGGAAACCAAAGAATACATAAATTAACAAGGAAATGACAAAATTTCTGTCAAAGAAACCAAATAAAAACAACCAACTAACACTGTTGTAAACACGCATTTCATGGTTGTAAATCAACAAGAAATGAAGGCATTGAAAACATGTGAAAATTCAAAGTGCCCGGATTATGAATCTGAGCCCGACCCAGTTCAGATTTTGGCGTTTCAAGTCAAAATACACCTTTAATTTTTGAGTCTAGGGCAAAAAATGAAGTGTTGTACCAAAAAATGTCATTTTCCACATGAGGCAAGCAAAAATACACAAAAAAATTAAAAGTGCCCAGATTTCAAATCTATTAAAACCCAGTTGAGGTATTGGCATCCTAACATGGAATCCACCTTTTTTTTTAATTTTTATCAAGAGGGTAATGAGAAGCAATAGAAAACATAGTTTTAATACAAATTGGGCAAAAGACAAAACATAAAAGAGAGCCCATGAAACAAATTTTCCCATACACCCAGTTCAAGTTGTTGAAGATCTATAAAAATAGTCACACAAAAACCCCACACAACAACAATCACCAAATAAGACAATCCAACATTCATCTCCAACAAAACAAAACAAAGGCATGAAGGATTTCACCAAATTTTCATGGGACAACAATAACCCAGAATAGAAATAAAATTTACCAGCCAAGCATCAATGGAAAACCACATAAATTTACCTCAAATTGCCCCAAAATTGAAATGGTGAATTTTCTCAAAGGAGAAAGCACGGACAAGCTCCAAAATCAAGTAGCAAACAAAAATAGGCAGACTGATTTCAATAATTTGCTACCCACCATTTTTTTTTTCGAAACCTTTCACAATCTCACAACTCAATCACCAAACATAGGGTTTCTCTTACCATGCCCAAAACAACAATTTCCTTCTTTTTCCAAAATTAAAAATTCTCCTCAAAACAAAAGTTTTCTTTTCTTTTATATTTTTCTCCAAAACCATCCAAAAAAGAATCAAGCATTTTTTTTTTATAAAATTATGCATTCAAGCTCCCCCAAAAGGAACAACTAATTAAAATCTCAAAATAAGCCATATAAAATACACATGAAATAATAATGGAAACCAAAACCGAATACCTCCAAAGAGACAAGCAAGAAAATCACAAATGTAGAAGGGTGCTTCAGAAGTTACTGCTAGGTAACCGGATGGAAAACAACAATACAAAAACACTGCCCTAACAAGGTACAGTGGCTAGAGTAGGGGATATTGGCTTGTGACTATCTCCAGTAACCACCATTGGGGAATGAGATTACGCTTAGGCCTATAAATTTAGGCAGAGTCGATACTCAGTACCTGCATCACTTGAATCAAACATTAAAGTACATGTGCATGAATCATATATCATATATCCAAAGCATCATCAACCATCAGGAAGAAGAATCATAATATCATAAGCCTCTCAGTTACGAGTGTTATGATATCATCTTTTTCATGTCTATAATCATACAAGAGTAAGGACAATGATGTATACATAAAAATATAAGCATGTAATCTAGCATAATATCTAGCCATGTAAGCATGAAATCCAGCATGAACAATAATCATGTCAACAACATAGCAGCATATAAACATGTGAGCATGTAAACATGTAATCCAACATAACAGTCATAGAATTACACCTCTCAGGTGTCAACAAAAAATAATGAAGAGATGAATAGAGTAAATACAAAATATACAGTGATCATAATCCATCAAGAAAAGACCACAACAAAATACAAACATGGGGGTTGTTACATGAAATTGGATCCTATTTCCTATAGGATCCCAAACCAAAGGAAAAGGAATGGGATCCCAATTACTATGAAACGAGATCCTGATTTGTAGAAATTGAGATCCCATTTTGTAGAAATCGGGATCCCGTTTTGTAGAAATCGGGATCCCGTTTTGTAGAAATCGGGATCCCGTTTTGTAGAAATCGGGATCCCATTTTGTATTGCTATTTATTTTTTTAAAAACAAACAGAGTTTATTACATAGCAGACAGGATCCCAAATACTAGCGACAACGACCCCCACAAACAACTACAGGTACCCGCCCACACCCCTTTTTTTTGCATTTTTCTATTTTTAATTGAAATTGTGAAGAAAATAAGTGAATTTGACATTTTAAAAAAAAAACTATTTCACATTTTGAGCATTTTTTTTCCTGTTATAGTAGAAATGAGTAATTGTAAAAATAGACGAAAAATGCAATGAAACCTAAAGGTTTTTAATAAAAATAAAAAAATGAACCTTGAATTGTGTTTTACAAACAAAATTTAACTTTCAAAACCTAAATTGTACGATTAAACCAAAAAAAAATGAATTTGAAAACCCTAATTGAAACACACAAAAAGAAAATGCATTTCAAAACCCTAGAAATTGAAATGAAATAAAAAAAATTGCATTTAGAAACCTTAATCAAGATATTTGAAACCCTGAATTCAAATCAAACAAAAAAATTTGAGTTTGAAAACCCTAGTTTGAATTGAAATGAAAAAATTGTATTAAAAACCCTAATTGCTTAGAAAATGAAACCCTAAATTGAATTAGAACAATTTTTTTTGTTAAAACCCTAAATTGAAATCGAACAAATCATTTTGATTTTGAAAACTAGGTAATTTCAAACTCAAAAAAATTCATTTGCATTGCTTAAATGTTCTAAATTTTATTTGCATTGTATGGAAAAAGCGATATGTGAAACTTTAGTTTCAATGCTAAATTATAATTAGATTAGAAAACAATATGTTAAAGAATAGTTAAAATTCATAAAGTTTATCTTGATGTTTATTTGCAAATTTAGTTAGCAATTTCATAAATCTAAGCACGTACAATCGATTCCAATTGGCACTAACTTGCAAGTCTAAATTATGCCAAGGGCCACCCAAACTTCACCCTAAGTTTGCTAAACCCTAGACCCTAACCTGTAAAATCTAAACCCTCAACACTAAAGCATTTGAATTTTGTCTTAGGACCTTAAAATGAAATTTGGTTGCCTTAAAAAACCCTTTGTTGTCACCATTTAGTAGAGCTTTTTGTAATGTTTTCACTTATTTGAACACATATTATAAAACATTTTGGTTTCTACAAGTTTATGAAGAGCGAATGATCACTCTCTATGACACTTAGACATGATCATTAGGGATCTAAATCATTGGAAGAAAACTTTATTCTATTATATCCACAAGATAGGAGAGCATGAGAGTGCTATGGGTAAAGTTTCTTTCATTGAACATACCTAAAATTATGTAGGTTCAATGTCAAGAATGGGTCTATTTGGTAGATTTATGAAAACTATTATGAATATCTAGAATGCCATAAAAGTATAATTATAGCAATTCCAATTGGAAACACTTGGGTACATATATATCATATGAAATTTAAATCTAGTAAGGTGTCTATTATATAGGAGAGTTGATAATACATGGAAAGAGGTTTGTATGGGAATATATGTATTAAGAAACACATACCACATGACGTCTATAGGATTTCTAAGATGTGATCCTAGATAATAATCCACCCATCCTCAATCATAATGGATTCTTTAGCAATTAAGAGAGATTCAATAACCATAAAATTACCTATATTTTGGTACTATATAGATTTATGTGGAAGGATAGAAATGCATCAATAAGGAGACCAAGATGGAACCATTTAACACCTAGAAGGTACACCTATTACATGGGAAAGGGAGGAGGTACATGATGATAGGTTGGAGGAACTACATGCTATTATTACAATTTAGAGATAGGAGGAGGATTCATATAAAAGAAATATAATTAAATATTTATATTATTTAATATATTATATTTAATAAATATTAATATAATATAATATATTAAATAATATAAATATTTAATATCATAAAATATAATATAAGATTACAATTAAGGATAGGTAATGTTACAATTTACTTGGGGTTTAATGGATTAGGCTTAAGATTCCAGGTTTGTAGTAAATAGTTAGGTTACAATTAATAATATTAATATAATTATAATAAAATATAAATTAATTTAAATATAATATAAAAAGGATACATTTAAGATTAGGTAAAGGTTATAATTTAATTAGGTTACAATTAATTAGGATATGGTTAGGGGTGGGGATCATTTAGCATTCTATTATGGTTAGAGTATGGGTTACATTTAAGATTATTGTTATTTTTGTGATACGCATAGATTGATTCATTTTTAACATGATACTTTTTTTTATTAGAGGGGTAAACACTTTTGACCCAGAGCTAGATGGAACCAATGAGGCTATAGTATGACTAAATTTGGACCTCACTAGACATCTAGGTCCCCTTAAGCCATCATATCACCCTAAATCGTAAATCGATTTCTTAAGGGGTCCCAATATGACAAATTTCTTAAGGGGATCAAAGAAGTTCTTAAAATTTGGTGAAGTTGCCCAAAGCAACCAAATTTAACAATAATAAGATCATGCAAGATTATAATATGAATGAGATTTCATGATCTAGGTTGGTTAGTTGAAACAAGAGTAGATCTCAATCAACTATTCCACAAGAAAATGTTCTTCACTAACTTGCAAGTTCATTAAATATTCCAAGGGGCACCAAAACTTTACCCTAAGTTTTGTAAACCCTAAACCCTAAACTCTAAAATCTAAAGCCTAAACACTAAACCATTCATTTTGTCCTACCTAGCACCTTAAAGTGAAATTTGGTTGTCTTAGGAAAATCCACCATATTTCATTCCCTTATGCCATGTAATTTTGTCCTAGGATCTTACTACATGTACATCCCCTTAAGTTATCTTATTACCCTAAACTGTGAACTCTAAAGTCTAAACCCTAAACCCTAAAGCCATCATTTTTTCTTTAAAGGCTCTTAATGAAATTTGGTTGCCTTGGGAAACTTCACCAAATTTTATTCACTTGAGCCATGTCATTTTATCCTAGGACCTCACTAGATGTAGATCCCCTTAAGCCATCTTGTCACCCTAAATCAGCAATTCGATTTATTAAGGGGATCAAAGAAGTTCTTAAAATTTGGTGATCAAATTTTCCCAAGGCAACCAAATTTAACAATAATAAGATCCTACAAGATTATAATATGAATTAGATATCATGATCTAGGTTGGTCAGTTGAAACAAGAGTAGATCTCAATCAACTATTCCAAAAGAAAATGTTCTTCACTAACTTGCAAGTTCATTAAATATTCCAAGTGGCACCAAAACTTTACCCTAAGTTTTGTAAACCCTAAACCTTGAACTCTAAATTCTAAACCCTAAACACTAAACCATTCATTTTATCCTACCCAGAACCTTAAAGTGAAATTTGGTTATCTTAGGAAAATCCACCAAATTTCATTCCCTTATGCTATGTAATTTTGTCCTAGGATCTTACTACATATATCCCCTTAAGTTATCCTATTACCCCAAACCCTAAACTCTAAAGTATAAACCCTAAACCCTAAAGCCATCATTTTTTCTTAGGCTCTTAATGAAATTTGGTTGCCTTAGGCAACTCCACCAAATTTCATTCCCTTATGCCATGTAATTTTGTCCTAGGATCTCACTACATGTAGATCCCCTTAAGCTATCCTATTACCCTAAACCCTAAACTCTAAAGTCTAAACCCTAAACCCTAAAGCCATCATTTTTTCTTTAAAGGATCTTAATGAAATTTGGTTGCCTTGGGAAACTTCACCAAATTTTATTCACTTGAGCCATGTCATTTTATCCTAGGACCTCACTAGACGTAGATCCCCTTAAGCCATCCTATCACCCTAAATCGTAATTCGATTTCTTAAGGGGTCCCAATATGACATTTCTTAAGGGGATCAAAGAAGTTCTTAAAATTTGGTGATCAAAGTTGCCCAAGGCAACCAAATTTAACAATAATAAGATCCTACAAGATTATAATATGAATGAGATATCATGATCTAGGTTGGTCAGTTGAAACAAGAGTAGATCTCAATCAACTATTCCACAAGAAAATGTTTTTCACTAACTTGCAAGTTCATTAAATATTCCAAGGGGCACCAAAACTTTACCCTAAGTTTTGTAAACCCTAAACCTTGAACTCTAAATTCTAAACCCTAAACACTAAACCATTAATTTTGTCCTACCTAGGACCTTAAAGTGAAATTTGGCTGTCTTAGGAAAATCCACCAAATTTTATTCCCTTATGCCATGTAATTTTGTCCTAGGATCTTAATACATATATCCCCTTAAGTTATCCTATTACCCTAAACCCTAAAATCTAAAGTCTAAACCCTAAACCCTAAAGCCATCATTTTTTCTTAGGCTCTTAATGAAATTTGGTTGCATTAGGCAACTCCACCAAATTTCATTCCCTTATGCCATGTAATTTTGTCCTAGTATCTTACTACATGTAGATCCCCTTAAGCTATCTTATTACCCTAAACCCTAAACCCTAAAGCCATCATTTTTTCTTTAAAGGCTCTTAATGAAATTTGGTTGCCTTGGGAAACTTCACCAAATTTTATTCACTTGAGCCATGTCATTTTCTCCTAGGACCTCATACGTAGATCCCCTTAAGCCATCATGTTACCCTAAATCGTAATTCGATTTCTTAAGGGGTCCCAATATGCCATTTCTTAAGGGGATCAAAGAAGTTCTTAAAATTTGGTGATCAAAGTTGCCCAAGGCCCAACCAAATTTATCAATAATAAGATCTTGCAAGATTATACAATATTAATAGTTAATTGTATTTTCATTCAAGTAACATGTGCCTTAGACATATAAATGAGGCTTACATATAATTTTATCATTTTTATTCAATTATTTAAGGCCATTTATATTGAATGGTTTAAAGGTATTTCCTAAACATGTATCTTACATCTTGAAATTACAAATCTAATGCAAGTTCACTCATATCTTAAATATCACATGGATCCATTCAATAATATTCACAATCCACCTCCACGCCATCCATCTCCACCACCTTCACCTCCACCTCCATCCACTCCACCTCGTAACCTCCCACCTCCACCACCTGCAATCAATGAACATGCTCGTTTGCAAGCACAAATCAATGCTAGTGTTAGAACCATCCAAGATCAAATCAACATTATTCAAAATGAAGAATGTGTCGCACATCCTGTGAGGTTGTTTGCATCTCGGATGCAAACCCTTATTGATGCTATCAGGGCTATGGATGGGATCATAGATGAGCACCGACAATGGCTAGAGGAGAGGATAACTCCCGATTTTGAAAAGGAAAACACAAAGAAATGAAGATCTATGTAGTAGAGAGCCACAACAGTTTACAAATTAAAACAATGATCTTAAATAGTTATGAATTTATAAATTTGGTGAACGATGGATATTTTGTGTGATGAATTTATAAGTTTGGTTCCAAATGGATATTTTTAGTGACATGAATTTATGATTTTGGTTCTAGATGGATATTTTTAGTGACATGGATTTATGAATTTGGTGGAATTTATGAACTTATAATGAATAATATATAATAGTATATATTTTATGACTATATACTAGAACATGATTTCTCCTGCTAAAAAATTGCAATATATGTATGTGTGTGTGTGTTAGACATAAAATGAACTTTTGTGAATGTTTCAAGTTTATTGTTTAGTATGTATGTGCATGTATTAAAAATTTGCATATATAGTTCTTAAATTTTGAAATTTGTATGTATGTACATAGTTTAGTTTAATGAATTGTACGCATGTAAATTATGCATCATATTTTTTATTTTAAATGTACATGTACATACATTTAATTTTGAATTTTGTATGGACATGCTCTTGAGTTGAACAATCAATGTATATATATGTGCATTTCAATTAAATATATGATCTTAATATATGTATGCACATGGACTATTTTGTATGATTTAATGCAGGTGCACATTTTTATCGAGCATATCATGGATGATTTTAACATTGATGATATCATCAATCCACCACCTTAGCCACAGCCACATCCACCTCCCCCTCCCCCTCCACCTAATATGCCACATCCAACACCTATCACATCTGACGAGGCTCACTTAAGAGTACGAATAAATGATCAAGTTGCATCCTTACAAAATCAAATCAATGTTATGCAAAGTCAAGCATTGATTCCTCCACATGTGAGATGTTTTGCATTTGCGATGCAAAACGTTGTTGATGCCATCAAGATGATCAATTCTGATCTTGATAGGCATCGACGAGAGAGAACAAATGAGACAATTTTATTATGATGGTATCTCTTACAAAAAAATATTAGACCTTAAAATAACGAAAGCCCATCTAGCCCCCTACTTTCTTGACCCTGTTATTCGACAACCCATTCCACCCAACAAATTTAGAATATCCATGAGGTGGTGCATACATCCGTAGATGAGTGCACATTTTTGGGATCGATGGTTATAGTTTTTGATAGTCCCCCACATGCTAATTGGGAGTGCCCATTGTATTTTTTGAGAAAAATATATGTAGAGTTTGTTTTGGGGCAAAAGCCCAATTATTTTGATTTTAGATCATTTCAGGCAGGGTGTTGGTGGCGGCATGCCACAATAGAGATTAGGGGCAAGGGTTGATCCTCGATGCCCCATGCATGCGCAAACCCTTGTTGTTGCTCTTGGTCCTCCCATTCCTGCACCTATACATCATCAAGCTCTGGTCTCAAAATTAGGTTCCCTTGTACACTCGCAGGAGACCTTGATTAGCATGCCTCTGCAATAGCGAGTGGGGAGCATAGAGACGATGATGATGGAGGATTTTTTTTATGGAGCTGGTCTGAGTACCACTACAGGAGTGCTGAGGCCCGTCCCCCATATATGTACTAGTTTTCATCAAATATTCTATGGACCTTATTAGGCCACACCTAGTTCAGGTGGACGGGGAGATTTTGGTGGTTCATCTGGTCACATCAGTTCATTTGTCGAGTTCCTCACAACAGACCATCACCTTGAGGACACTATGACACAGGTATAAATATGCATCTAGATGTATGTTCATTTTATAAGAATTTTGATGATTGTATATATCAAAGAAAATTTTGCAATACATTTTAACAATCAAATTGTTTGGTGTACAAATGACACTAATGATGCAAGGGAAATCATCTGTTCCATGAGTACATACATCGACACCGGTCATACTCGGCAACCCTTATGGGGTATTTTGATTTCAATTTTTAAAATTATATATGAAATCATAAATTATTTAACTTGAGTTTTAAATTTATAATTGAATCACATATATGTTTCAAATATTTATGTTGGTTTAGGTGAGTCAATCAGCATCCATGTCGATTCCTCCTAAGGGATTGTCAAGCACTCCTCCACTATCGAAATGGCCATAGATCATGCAGGTACATTCATATATGTAAATTTGTTTAAAGTTTACATTAGTATAGTTACAATTTTATGAGTTTTGAATTCACTAGATATATGAAACGCATGCATGTACACTTGTAAATATTACAAGCATTAAATGTCTATGTACATGTATGTCTAGGTTGATACCACAATAAGAATGGGCATTGGGTAAACATTGGATGTTGTAGTTATTCGTGAGGCCACTAATTTCCAAGTTGTTTACAAAACTTTTTACACAAAATGTGCAAACTTGAATATATATATATTAACCTAATTCAATTGTACATGCTTTAATTTTGATCTTGTAGAACTTTGTTAGTGCAACTTTCAACCTTGACCTAGACATAGTTACACCATTAGGAGGACATGTAGAACAAGTTCCAGATCAAATGGTAATTTATTTTTTTATTATATTTAAAGTCAATTATAAATTTTAAATTGAATATATACATAATATGAGATTTTTTACATATTCTTTTTCTTTTATAGCATGAGACACATCTTGTAGTTGAACATGTACAGATAGGTCCTAGAGAAGAGCCTAGTGCACAACCTCAGAATATAGTACAATTAAAATATGATAAATTATAAATTAAATTGAATTAAAAAAAATTAATTGTAGAGTTGTACACCTAATTTCGAATTTCTTTGTCTTGTTTATGTAGATTGATTTAGAGAATTTAGAGGTTGCTTCAGGTGCACCAGAGCATCCAGATGTAGATATGATGGTAATTTAATTTTATGATGGATTATAAATTCAACTACCATTAAATTATTTTTCATTGTCTTACATCTGATTTCATCTTTCTCTTGTACAGAGTGTTTCAGGTCATCCACATAGTCCACATGTTGTGAAGAGGTCTCTTGATTATAGAGACAGTACATGACCTAGAAACATGTGATTTTATGTGTTATATTTGTTTATTTCATGGACTATATTTCTTGTTTTTCATGTACTCTGTTGGACTTTATTTCATGCGCTTAATATATTGGTTTCATGCACTTAATATGTTACATAAATTATGGACTTTATTATTGTTTGAAATTTTAATTCACATATGTACATTTATGCATTTTATGTTCATAGTCAAGACATTAATATAGGACATTAATGTGAAATTTATTGATCTCATACATGGATTAATATAGGACATTTTAATATTTATAATTTGCAAATTTAGTGATTTCATACATGATATACATGATATGTACATTCAATAAATAGTGATAATTACTCAATGAACTTATTCAATTCACGTCAATCAATAATTAGTCAATAAATCATAATTTACAAACAAAAGCAATCTATTTATATACCAAAAAGGATAAAAGTTTAAGAAATAAACAATACCATAGAAGATTAGAGAATAAAAGCATATATAAATACTATAAATACTAACATCTAACACTAATTTATAAGTTGTCAAAACAAATAATGACGTCTTAAGGGGATGTCTGAAGGGGTTATAATAGAACGTCTTAAGGGGATGTCTAAAGGGGTTATAATACGTCTTAAGGGGATGACTTAAGGGGTCTTAAGGGGATGTCTAAAGGGGTCATAATAGAATGTGTTAATTAAGGGGATGCTTAAGGGCTCTTAAGGGGATGTCTAAAGGGGTCATAATAGAATGTCTTAAGGGGATGTTTTAAGGGTTCTTAAGGGTATGTCTTAAGGGGTCATAATAGAACATCTTAAGGGGATGTCTTAAGGGGATGTCTAAAAGGGTCATAATAGAACGTCTTAAGGGGATGTCTTAAGGGGTCATAATAAAATTTCTTAAGGGGATGTATTAAGGGGTCATAATACGTCTTAAGGATATAATTGATTTAACAATAATGTATGCATGATATTTAGTGATTATACACTTAGACATAAAGTTTCAAAGTGGGAAAACATGCACATTTAAGAAACAAAATATATAGAATATTTATTTGATACATAGAAGTACATAGAGTATGTTTAATTTTGTAAGTATGTATGTACACATATGTCATCTCAAAACAATGTTTTCAAAATTTGGATATGCCATCTCAAGAACATCTCAAACTCGTGGCTAGAATGTAGTAGCTCTTCACACCACCTGATATCAAAAAGGTACAAGCAATATCAATGAAATCATCAAAACATACATATTTTAATTTATATAAAACTATCTATACATATAGAACTCAAGTACCTGCATTTAAAAGTATTCCACACATGTTTGTAGGTTGAATCCAGGCATCCTCTCCTTTTTGTTTCAAAGTATGAGATCAATGCAATGATGGCTTAAGGATACAAAAAATGAAAATAAATCAATTTTAACTTATTAATGTCCAAGAATATCAATATAATCAAAACATGTACTAAATATAATTTAACTAATAATTACCTATTTACCAAAGTATTCCATGTTGTCTAGGTTGAATTCATGATTCGATCCTTTTGTGATTGTTTTAAAGATGTATAAAAGGACAATAAATCAATTTCCAACTAATAAACACATTCTGACCAATAGTCGAAACATGCATTTAATGCATTAAAGGACAAAATAAAACTAAAACTATATTTACCTATATTTACTTATTCCATTGTACCATCTGCATCCTCTCTTTTTTGCAATGCATCTATGATTGCCTCATTCTCTTCTATAGAAATTGACCATAGCAACTTTTTTGAAGGTCTTCCATGATACCGCTCTAGTTTTATATTTGTTGCCACCACCAAATGTGAATAATGCATAATCTTTTTATGTGTTTCATAGTCTTCGAATGCAGGTAGACCATTCTTTCTTCAAGTATTTTCGTGAGTTGGCAAGCAATAACCACCAATGCATCCTATTGAAAACATGTTCAAAAACCATCATCAAATAAGTTCTCAAAATTTTCTAAGGATCAAAGACTTGTCTCTAAAAAAAATTGCTTAAGGATCTAAAACTTGTTATCAAATTTGCTTATGTGTCTTAAGGGGATTACTATACCTATTGATAATGAAAGCCATCATCATCTTCTTGAGGTGTTATCAACTTATATTTAGTTTCCACACAATGATCCAACCAATATTCTATTTGCTCTTCATTCCCCTCAAGTGCAATAACATCATACACATGTCCTGCCAACAAAATTTGATTTAATAACTTGTGCATATCCATATAAATAATTTAGTATTACAAAATAACTTAATAAAGTGAAATAAAATGAAATAATTGAATTAAAATTACCTTCTTGTACAAGGTCTGAAACATGGTCATAATCTTTAGATGCAAACAATTGATCATTTTCTTCAATATTTCTTTCATATTGATTATGTGCTTCTGCAGGTGTCAACGATCTTTGCTCCCACTGTTCAACCCATTCTGTATTTTCACAAGCTTCCTAACTCCTAAGATACAAAACTACAAAAAACATGCAAGCTTCCTTGTCCAAATAGTCCATGTGCTTGCTGCTGCACTCCTAAATGAATGCCATTTAATAGATCCATTGATTGTCTCACAATCAAATCTAGATACAATGTTCTCTTCTTCCACCAACTAAAAGAATCAATGAACTGTAGAGTAATCACTCAAACCAGGTGCAAATAATCTTCTATTACACCAATCCACAATCTCACATGCATCTTTAAATGTTACTGAATCCTCAAATTTTAATTGTTCTCTAGCAAGAATTCTTTTGACACACGCACCAGCTCCATCATGTTCTCCTTTACCATGCCCAACTTCAAAAAAACTCCATATATGCTAGACATTAAGTTCCTTGTGAACCCTACTTAACCAATAGAACATTCTAGCATTTTTGAACTGTCTCGTACAATTATCTGACCATATGAGGTGTTCTTTCATATGGATTCCTCTCTCTTAAATTTCTAAAAAATATACTAAAACAATATTGAACAAACTCTGACAAGTGTAACTGATTGTCACTCAAATAAAAATGATACTCCCTCAAAAATTTTCTATCATCCCCAGTGTTATCATCTACATGTCTATAAACAATATGGACAAACATAACTACTTGCACCGAATTATAATATTGAGATTGAATTTCCTCTTGCGGAGCGAGAGTATAATTCTTCACAAAATCAACCACTGAAAGTATAGTACCAATTGGAAATATGTTTCTACATGCGCGAAATTGGCCATCAAGCCACCGAGCATGTTTAAAGTGCATGACATATTTTGGTACAATTTTATTCTTAAATTCACTCATAAATGCATGCACACTAACTTTTTATGTAACTAAATCACAACGCTTTCCTATTTTTCCATGTTTTAAAGAATAGTGAACATTCCTAAATCTTTTGACATCTACTAATTGTTGTCCAAAATCATGATCAACACTTTCATGCAAACAAATTCTTAAAAATGAAAGATTTCTATAGTTAATGTATTGTCCATAAATACAAGAACTTAAATAAAATAATTTTTCACAAAACAAACCTGAAATAAACTCTCTTATTGCTTTAGGTGGCATATCAATACCACGATCCTATATAATCATGCTAGTATGCAAGGTACAACGTATATATCGAATAACATCATAAAAATAATGAAATTGAACATGCATTTTACAACAACAAGATATTCGTTGCTTATTAATTTTTACATACTAGGGTTTACATTTTTCAAAAGACCTTTGACTTATTTTAATATTACCAGGTAACATTGAATCGCTACAAAAATTTCTATAAAATTTAGTTTGTGTTGTATCTAATAGGTGTTTTGGGTGAGAATCACGAACTTTGGACCCCACCCTTAATTTTAAAACATCTCTAGAATTAGATGAAACCCTAGTATTATCATGCCAATATTTTTTGATCAAAGATTTAATTTCAACATTCAATTTTATATCAGACCTCAGTAGTCGTCCACTAAAACTTCAACATTGATTGATAGGATCATTTTCTATACTTTCTCTTCTTTTTGTCGCTCTTAGTAATGTTTTAGGATGTATTTTTAAAACTTTGCTAATATTGCTTACCATTCTTTTATTCAAAGTTGCTTTATTAACTATAGTAGTAGTTATAGCTCTTCTTGTTGTGTTTTTATCTTTAGATCGACTATTTTTCCCAATAGATTGAATGGCACTAGCAACAGTAGACATAACATGTTTTAATGATTGATATTTTCTTTTTGGTTTAACATAAAAGCCTAACCTTTTCATTACTTTCCTCATTTTTGCATTCTCATCAATGTATCATTAGTTGACATTGAAATGCAAATTATATGATAAAAAGAATTTGGTGTATATTTTATTCAAGATGTGTTCTATTTCATAAGAAATTCTGACTGTGAAGATTATTGAAAACACTCCAATTTAAAAAGCATTTTCATTAAATTGTAACATCACATTCTGTGATTTTCACCTCTATCTTCATTTTCATTTACATTTTCATCTTCTATATTTTCATCACAACAAAACGGTTTTCATTTCATATTTTCTACCAAGAAATGTTTCTACTTCATTTTCATCAAAAAATACAGTTTTTTTTTCATTTTCAAGAAAATGATCATTTTGATTTTCATTTCGCAACAAAAGATTTTTCTTTTTGTTTTCAACAAATTTATAAAGTTTCATCTTTTGGTCATAGTCACGTCATCATTAAGTCCAACATCTTGTAAACTTCTACATACAAATCTTTACCATTTCACTCAACATGGATTTCTGAAGACGGGTTCTCGATTTGTGCATATTGAAAGATTCTCCATAGCATTCAAAGAGGGATTTGAAGACATAGTAGGAATTGTTTGTATAATCATATTCTTCTACAAATTGACTCCTTGCAAATTAGCTTCATCTACAACAATGGTATCCTCAATGCTTTCATCTTCAATAGTTGTTGAATTGGTTGTTCACCATCATTCATTGTTTCTTATTCTCATTCTTCTTTCTCTTTTGTCTCCGCTCTCTCTTTTTCTATTTTCCCAACTTCTTGAGGAGTCAATGTCTTCCTTCTCTCATTATGAGCTTTATCTCCCATAATTATAAAATTCTCAAGCACAAATGAATGTTAATAGTGAAATACTTCAAAATATTCAATCCAAATTGGAAGTTGAATACCTATTAGGACAAAATTATTCCTCTTGTGTTCCTCAAAACAAGTAGAAAACTACCACAATTCCACATTAAAAAATGTTTTCTTTATGCCTCCTTTGAAAAATTCAATCCATATTGCAAATTGAAAACCTTTTGTTCCTCCAAAAAACACAAAAATAACACAATTCCACTTCAAAAATGGTGTAGATGATGCCCATTTGATAAAATCAAGTTCACCACTTGTAAATACAATAGCTTATGAAAAATAATTTACTTTTACTGCTCTCGCCATACATATGAAGTTGCAGACTTCACAGTAACTTTTTGTAGTATATTTAAATAAAAGAAACGGGATCTTGTTTATAAAACGAGATCCCGCTTATAAAAATCGGATCCCGTTTATAAGAAGCGGTTCCCGTTCTTCGACATTGAATGTGGGGACTGTTGGCCAAGAAACGGGATCCCATTTCCTTTACAACGGTCTGAATATTATAGAATAGGGAACGAGATCCCGATTATAAGACGGGATCCCGTTTATTAATAAATGAGATCCCGTTTTATAATCGGGATCCCATTTTTTAAAATTTGAATTTTTTTTTGCTTTGTGGTCGGGTTTTTGCCTAGGTTTTTGGTTTGGGAAAAGCATTGGAAGTTTGAACCTAGGCCTTCAACCTGGTTTGACCTTCAAGTTGAAGGTCCTAACAATGTCAAAGAAAAATACTGACTTTGGACATATGGCTGATGACCTTTTTTGTAGAATTTTTTGACGAAATTAAAACCTATTTTAGATGAAACAATGCAGATTCTAAATATGTTATTTTTTTTGCAATTGGATTATTTTTTCTATTTTCAAATTAATTTCTAATAAAATTGGCCCATAAACTTTAAATACCAGGGTTTTTAACTATTTTAATAACTTTTGATCAACATAACATTTTGACAAACGGATTGCACGAGAACAAACTTTAGAAAATTCTTTTCAATTTAAAAATAAAAATAAAAAATGATAAGTTTAGGTCATCTTATGCATGTTGTACACGATGATTTTTCAAAACGATAAATCTGTCTAATAAAAATTTAACAAAAAAAAATATTCAATAAAAAATTACAAAAAAAATCAAGAACAAGCTTCAGTGAGTCACAAAACTTTTCCCAAAAGTATTTAGAAAAATACAATAATTTAAGTCAAAATATGGATGTCGTACATATGCATGGTATGGTTAAAAAAAAAAGACTTTTTAAACAGCATTTTTTAGAAATGCCTATTAAAATTCAATTTGTTCAATCTGAGTATTGAAATAAATTACATATTTGGAAACTAGACTCCGAACACTACATTTTATGATTAGTGAATTTTTTAAAGATTTTATCTCTAAATGCTTCAAATTTTAAGGTCAAATGTGTCAAATTTTAAGGTCAAATGTGTCAAATTTTGAAAATCAGGAAAAACACTTCCACTTTTTGGCCAAAAAGTGGACTCAACTTCTTGCACACACCCCTACCTCTTGCATGTGTAACTTGTACAATCAGATTGACATGTGCAATAACATTTCTTCTATTTGTGTGAGGTTTATTAGTTTAGTTGGTTGAGATCCAAGATTCACATTATTTGTAGTTGAGAATTTGTTTATTCCTCTCTTGTTTACATTGTGTAAAGAATAAAAAATTTATATTATATTATTATCTGATTTTATTTATATCTTATGTAATATAAAATAACTTAAAAATAGTATTTACATTTATATATTTTTTTTTAATCAAAAGTTGTAGGCCACTATAATTTTATTAATATTAAATATATATTTTATAATACAAAATCCTAGTTTAGGCAGACATATTGGTGGGAAAGAACCAAGAAGAAAACCCCCAGTTATTGTCTGAGTAACTAATTTATACAATTCGACTAACTTTTACAATTCGACAATTGGATGAACATAGTCAGATTGACTGTTACAATAGACTAATATGATCCTATTTCCCACCCTATATAAACTACTAAAAAATAGAGGACTACATTTGACTGATGAATTACATAAGATCATCCCCCACTTCATGCCCAATACAAGTGTGACACCCATTACATGTATATAGCCCATTACATTAGATCAACAATGTGAAGCCCATTACATATATAAATCCCCTTGCCAAAAGAACTAAGCCCATTACATATATACAACCCCTTACCAAAAACAAAAAACTATTAGGCTAGAAAAAAATTAATTAAAAAGATAATGACTTGTTTCTTGCTCTTTTAAATCCATTGACTGAGCTTTCTTTTGTTTCCACATGCTTGTCAGAATGCTGATGATCATAAGAAGGAATAGTTTTGTTGATATATGGAATGTAACGATAACAGTATTTCCTTTTTGCAGCTTGTGGAGTGGCTGAAAGTTGCAAATCATGAACACAAATGTGGCTTTTCAAGGAGGAAATTGCATGATACTTCCGTTTAAAGTTATCTGTCTCCTCCATTGAAAATGCAAATCTATTCTTTTTAAAAGCCTGATATAAATAAACTGATGTATCTTGCATTGTTGATAACAACATTCCTTTAAAGAGTTTTGCATACCTCGTGTCATAATATATGAGATGTCTTGGAAAAAGACCCCAATCAAACCTTCACCCATAGTAAAATCATTAATATTATAGTGTTGTAGTAAATTAATAGTATATTATTTTTCTACAATATGATACATTTTTTTTAATTAATTAAAGCAACCTAGGGCATTTGTACCCATATATTAAACTTTAGACAATATAAACATTACATCATTTATATGGTCGTGGCCATTTTAGACCCTATTTTGTTTTACAAAATTGAACATGCATGCCCATATACAACTTTCTTCCCCACCTAACTACTATTACTAGCTCAATGTTGGAGCCCCTACTACCATCTATGTACAAAATGCCTAGATTAACCAAAAATTGGGCTACATTCATGACAGATCTTAATATTGAAACTGGTTTAACCCTACTTTACCAACCCACCCTCTGCTTCTTCTTTACCAACCACTATCATTCCCACCCTTCCTTGTTGTCGTCCACCTCCATGCCCGACATGCCCTCTTTACTTCTAGGACTTCCACAACCCCCGCCCAGTTCATAGTGCCATCCTTGTTTTCCAGATTCTCTTCTCTAATGTATTTGTGGAGCCATCCCAATCCCCTTTCTGATTCTAGATTCAGGATGTGTTTCAAAAACTGAATACGCTTTCCTACTCTCATTCAAAATTTTGGAAGCTCAAAAGGGTCTTCTACGAATATGATCAGTGGGTAACTCTCTGGTTCTCGACCTCTTTTGTAAATGATATAGTAATTATTGGGGAGTGGCACCCCTTTCTCCCCCTCCACATTGTTCAACACATCTTCCAAACCACCTAAAAACTTATTACAATTAGACACCTACACAAAGCCTCCACTATTTCCTTAGTTTCTCTAGCATTTAGAACAGACACCACAAACATCACAGATATATTTGTATTCACCCTATATCTATGGTTTGACTTCAAAAAATATTTCCCTAACACCATCTTTACTACATGGAGAATGAGGTTGTTCTTGGTTTTGAATACACACCCCGACCTCTACTCTGTTATCTCCTCTAAAAAGGACATCTACCTGCATTGGCCTTCGAGTCTCATAGGTGTGTCCATCCTTTCTTCCAACTTCTTAGAATGCTCTAAAAAAGTTTATCATGTTAAGCTTTTATTAGTATACCCCCCATCTCCCACACTTTTATCTCAAAGTTTGGGTCGCATCTTGCCCACTCATCATTAAACCATTGCCTCTGATTACCTTCAACCACCTTTTGATTCAATGTCATGTAATCCTTCGACCACCTTTTGATGATTTCCTTCAATCCTTTTACCACCTTTTAATGATGAAGATTCTATCTATGGTCATCTCGTAATAATATGACTAAACTACCTCACATGACTCAGTCACCTTCTTTTCCAAGTCATCGACCACCTCATTCCCCTCTATAAATATGTGATATTTTAAGTTCTTCAAAACTATTTAATGTTTGTAGTATTGGATTTAGCCATTTTCTCAAATTCCAATTTGCCATTCATCCTTCTTGAGTCACATTAATCACTATTAGGGAGTCTTCTTTTAAGTGAACTTTTTTTATTTTCTCCTTAACTGCACATTAAAGGCCTATTAATTTTTCTCTAAATTTGACTTTGTTATTGGTTTCTAGCTTCAAATATACTGATTCCTCCACCACCATTCATCCCTTATTATCTTTGATCACATAGCCTGCTCCACTCTCCCCCGAATTACCTCTCGTCGCTCCATTGAAGTTGACTCTTATCCATCCTTCCTCTAGTGATTTCCATACCACCCTGAGCCTTGCGTTAGCAACAAGATCATCCTGTTGAGCCCCATTAACAAGGGTTTTCTACAATATGATATTATGTTAGCTTAAGTTTTCTTAATATAATATTATTTTATATTTAAACTATTTTCTATGTATATTTATATTCGTTTATATTGAAATTATAATTATTATTGTGAATAGTAAAGTTTATTTATTTGTAGTTTATTTAATATAAAATAACATTAAAAGTAGTATTTGGATTTATATTTTATTATAAATGTATATTATTATTAAATAATGCAATTTAATAAATTTATATTTTCTTACACATATTATTTTTAGGATGATTATTTTATAAATTTTATATTTACATAATTATCATTTTTTCTTATCATTATATTATATTATTACTTATTTTTTATTTATTTTATTGAATGCATTATTATATTTATTATACACTATAAAATATCAAATAATAGAAAGTTTCATATAATATTATACTCCAGTCCTATATTTAATAGTATATTATCTTTTTACAATATGATATTATATTAGGTGAAGTATTTCTAATATAATATAATATTATATTTAAATTTATTATATATTTATATTTATATTAAAAACTTAGGAAATTTACTTCAAGTGATTATTTGGCATATTACATTTTCTCTAAATTCGGATTTGTTATTGGTGTCTAGCCCCAAATACACTGATTCCTCTACCAGCATTCACCCCTTATCTTTGATCACATAGCCTGCTCCACTCTCCCCAGATTACCTCTCGCCCAATCCATGGAAGTTGACTTCGCCCATCCTTCCTCTAGTGATTTCCATACCACCCTAACCTTGTATTAGGAGCAAGATCATCTTGATGAGCCCCATTAAGAGGGGTTTTCTACAATATGATATTATGTTAGCTTAAGTTTTCTTAATATAATATATTATTTTATATTTAAATTATTTTCTATGTATATTTATATTAGTTTATATTAAAATTATAATTATTATTGTGAATAGTAAATTTTATTTATTTATAGTTTATTTAATATAAAATAACTTTAAAAATAATATTTAGATTTATATTTTATTATAAATGTATATTATTATTTAATGCAATATAATAAATTTATATTTTCTTATACATATTATTGTTTAGGATGATTATTTTATAAATTTTATATTTACATAATTATCATTTTTTCCTTAACATTATATTATATTATCACTTATTTTTTATTTATTTTTTTGAATGCATTATTATATTTATTATACACTATAGTATAGTTAAAATAAAATAAAAAAGTAATAGAAAGTTTCATATAATATTATACTCTAGTACTATATTTAATAGTATATTATCTTTTTACAATATGATATTATATTAGGTAAAGTATTTCTAACATAATATAATATTATATTTAAATTTATTATATATTTATATTTATATTAATTTATAAAAAAATATAATTATTCATGTGAATAATAAATTTTATTTATGTAATATGTATTATATAAAAAATAATAATCTAAGGCTTTAATTGTAGAAAAATCAAAGCTTTATGGTGTACCACAAACTAAAAATCATTGTTATTGCTCCTATGCTTATATGAAGTGGGTGATTCAAGAATGAGTTTTTGAATCAATGCAAATTTTGTGTCCAAAAGACTGTAAATTCTTTTGGGATTCACCCTAGAATAAATCAAGCTCATAAAATAAATTATAATTCATATGCTTTGTTGCAGTATTAATTTTTTTAAATATACACTATAGAAATAACCTACTAAATTAAAAAAAAATGATTAGTCATAATATAAACAAATGCAGAGTTTGAAAAAAAAAAATTGTAGATAGGCATTTTGTTTGAGTTGCCTGAGGTTTAAAATTTTGCAAGAATACTTCACATTATGTAAAATTTCGGATTAAATGTAGTTTATCTTGCAATAATTTTTTATGTATTGAATTGAAATGAGTTTTAGGAAAATTCAAGCCAGCAATTCACCACCAAAAAATTCATTGTCAACAATTCACCATGCGAAAATCATCGCCATGACAAATTAATCTCAAGGGAAATTCACTACCAGTAATTCACCGCTGTGAAAAATCCATTCAATATATTTTATTTTATTAATGTAGTGAAAATTATTCTTTTGCAAAAAAAATTCAAAGTTTTGAAATTTTTCTTCAGTGAATTTTCTGACAGTGAATTTGCCTAATGCCATTGAAATGACAGCAGATTTTTATATGTTTTTTAAAATATAGAATCATGTTGTTAGAAGAGAACTGGTTTTGATCAGTAGAAACTTCTGATACTCCAAGAATCAGAAAACATTGAATAACTGTTCTTCACAGATTGAAGGCGAAGGGGACAATAAATTTCAATTTAGATTTAGTTTTCTTGACAGATTGAAACCCAAGGAAATTGCTCATGGTTCTACATACTAAAAGATATTTGATTATTTTTTAAAGCTAAAACTAAAACTAAATTTAGTACAGAGAAGTTCTTTTTAAGCCGTCGGGGGTTCGAAACTTTTTAGAAGCACACAACAGAGCATAGCATTCGGAGTTGAATCCTTCCTTGGGCACTCCTGGTTGAATTTAAGATTGGCTAAAAAGAATTGAAGGAATTTTTTTTATAGTAGGCAGGAATTTTCCACAGTGCATGAAGATGAACTCTTTTAAAATATAAGTGTGTTTGTTTTTTCATCACTTATGAAGAATATGGGCAAGAATGATATTTGAATTTCCTTTCTTTAATTACTATGAAAATATTGTGAGTTGGGAATGCCTTTTAACATTTGTTCAATTTTAAAGGCTCAAATTTGTTGTTAAGTTGAGATTTATTGTGTGGTTTTTTTGTCATGGATCCATAATGAAATGAATGTCATTGTAAATGCCTCTCGCCATAAACATTGTGATATACTAAAGTAGCAAAAGAATTATAGTTCTTGCTTGAGAACCTATAAGGATTTCTACTCTTGTTCCACCCAAAAAAAATTGCATGTGTTTATATAATCTTTTGATTTATGACCAAAGTTGTTGCATTTATAACATATAGTATTGTAATTTTTATTTGACAGCCCGTAATAAGTTTTATTCTTGTTCCAACCAAATTTTTTTGCACGTGTCCAACAATCTATTACTTTATGACCAAAGTTATTACAAGAATATCAATAACTATAGAAAGAACGTTGAAGCCTAGTCATTTGTGCCTGTCTTGGAGGAAAGGACTTTCTGAACTTGTCCATAATATCTTTTGGAGGAATGCAGGTCTTTTATGGGACTCGTTTTTCCTCATTCTTGTTGAAATATCATTTGATGGGACTTTTAAGTGCATCAGCATAACTTTTTGGTTTTTATTTGTTTGATTTCATCTGTGTCTCAGCTTTGCTATCTTTATCATCTACTTTGTTTATCACCTTAGTTTCCTCATAACCAATTCTTGTTTTTATCAATGGTGATCTCTATGTTGGCATATTTTTGTCATTGATGTAAAAAGGGGGATCAGAGGTGAGATAGAACTAATCATGTATGAAGGGTGTGTTGGCATTGATGTCTAAGAAGAGCTATGGTATGATGTGAATCTGGTTCAAGAAGGTGTGGTGCATGCATGTTGCAGAAGTTGCTTAGATTGCTGTAAAGTTGAAAAAATGTTGTCATCCTTCTGCAAAGAGGTTTCCAAGAGTTTGAAGAGGAATCTAGTGTCAGATTCAATGTTGGTTTTTTGAGAGCATTCCAGAGATGTGATTTGTAGGTCATGATGACAAGTGGTGCTCTCAAAATGGAATTACATGTGCTCTCAGGTGATGTTAGGGTTTATCAGTTAAACCCTAAGTTTTTTGCAGTGATGGTGCCTAAACAAATTTTCTAATTTTTTGTTGACTATCAATAGTAGGTAACTGGTCACATAAGTTATCGCTTATGTTTTTGAAGTCATAAGGTTGACCAACCCCTCTTCCTAGCGCTTAAAGGTTATACAACTCCAGTGGCTCGGGGAGACAATGCCTTATCAAAGTGAGTAGTTCATTGGAGTCCCTTCAAAGTAGCGATAAATGACATCATAGTGACAATGTGTTCTCAGAGAGACAGTTCCTTGAGTCTCTTCGACATGGCGATGATAGCCAATCAACGGTGAAGATCAAATGAAGGGAAATCCAATGGCTATCGCTATGATTCTTTGTATCGTAGAAATTTCTTTGAATCCAACTCATAGTTCAATGATGAGCGATGGAGATGTATCAACGACTGCGATCAAGTTGATCGGTTGGTCCTTGCCAACCCATTATGTTTTGGGTGGGTCTCAGCTATGCCTTGTGGGGAAGTGAGGAACAGTGATGATCAAACATGGTTTTGATCATACGATGGAAGAAATGGATGGTGGGTCCAACTAACACACAATGAAATTTCACTCGATTGCTTCACATTGGTGTTGTGAAGCAAAGCATTTGGAGATTTATGTGATGAGTGATGGAAATGGTTTATGACATCATCATGTATAGGTGGTTGAATATCATTGCATCGTTAGGTGTTAATGCATCACACTAGCACATTATTTAGATTCAAAGTTTTAAGCAATGAGTGAGGGATGTTGAACGATAGTGGAGAATAACATCAAATGTGAACACATAGCATTAGCCTGCCACACCACATAGATTTTGTGGGCTTGCTATTAGAGCTAGCATGATAGTAGGGGATAGTGCAAATTAAATGACAATTGATCCAATGGTGATCATTTATGGAGAAACAAAGAAATATGTTGAACAGTGGAGCACGATGTGTGATCAACGGTGCAAGTTCAATGGTATGCGATAAGACAATGATCATTGTGTCTCTTCACATCATAAAAATTGATGAGGATGCCCTGAGTGATACAACGATATGCGATGATTGAGGTCCCAAAATTAATGTGATCAATGATGGAGATTTAAAGACCATTTATCTAACAATCAGGTTTTAAAGGTGTGAACAATGAATGAAGGATGTTGGTTCATGGTGCAAAGATAGGTGATCGACAACTCAGATTTGAACATGAAGATGTCAAATGAATAAGTCCGTGTAAATAGGGTTTCACTTGTAAACTAACATAGAGGTGAAAATTAAATGTCCTACCTACATCAATGACAAATGTAATGAGGATTTGAGGCACAGAGTGGTCGCACAGATTGTTACAAATGTTGGGATCAAGATCAAATTGAATAATTAGAAGGATGCATTAAATGCATATCCAATCATAGGGTTCGACGGAGAGAGAATGGATGAAAATTCTCTACACCAAAATTTAATGTTGTGCGGCTCAATGTAGGAGTATGAGAGTGAAGAAGATATCCTCAAAGAAGATATCCTCAAACCCTAATAGAAGATCTAATTATGGTGGAGAATCCTAAGGCAATTATCATCAGTTAAGAACTACACAAAATAGATGAGGAGAAGGATGTATGTGTAGTGTAATGGTGTAAGAAGAAGAAAGGGAGACTATGTATCGTGTAGATGCAATTCTAAGATCCTGAGGCAGACAAAGAATGCACTAAAAGAAGAGGAGGAGAAAAGCAGTATAAAGGAGTGTAGTGCCGAGAAGAGAGTGTTGCAAAGAAAAAATAGATGATTGAGAAGTTGCAGATAGGTTGCAACATAGAATTCTAATCAATTTGATATATCTCTAATTGTAAATCTAATTGGTGGGTGCCATCAAATATCTGGGTAGGTGCTTAGATTAGGGAGTGGGTTCTTCCTAGGAGTAGGCGCTCCTAAAACCAGGGAATTGGTGTTTCCTTAGGGCTGGTGCCCTTAAAAATTGTAACTGAATATTGGCTTGTGAGGTTGGATTAGGACAATAGATCCTAGCAACATTTCTCACCATGGTTTTTCCCATATTAGGTTTTCCATGTCTATCTAGTGTTATGTGCTGATCTTTTATGTGCTTGTGGTTGTCATATCTTTTTATGTTTTAATCTGCACATTTAGATTTAAGGGTTGTGTCTTTACTAAGGTTAAGAAGGATAAAATTTTAATATCTATAGATTCACCCCCCTCTCAGTAGATTGTTGTGTTCCAACACTCTGCCCATTTAAAATATCATCTAAAATTTTAGTGCTCTTTTCAAATTTAAATTTTTTGTTTAGTTTGACAATAATTTTCTCCAATTCTTTCCTTAGGAAGACAATCTTTGATTCAAGTTTCTCATGATATTATTCTCTTTTCTTTAGTTGAATTCTTACAACATATTCTATCCTTCCTCCTTCTAGTTGGATTTTTAGATTAGTGATGGTTTGTTCCTTCTATTCATAATTTTCTGATATCTTCTTTTTAGACTCATTCTTCTTGAAAAATATTTTTTTCTTTTGGTTCTTCTTTCCAAGTATTTCTAAATGAGTTCCTCCTCTAGATCTACTATACTATAACCTTTAGTGTTTTCTTCCTCATCCATCTATATATTATCCTCCTCTTTGCCAACATTTTTTATATTTTCCAATGTACCTTAAAAAGGGTCTCTTCTCTACAACTCTCTATCTCACTTTCATAAGATGAACCAACATCCCTCTAAGAATATAATCTTTTCTTAAAATTATCCTTTTTCTCCTTTTTGTTGTTTTTCTAATACCAAACATTTTTGCTCCCTTTCTTTGTGTAATGATTTTTTTCTTCCTCACTATTACTATTCTTTGGATAAGGGCACTTATTTGCAAAATGACCTATCTTACAACAATTAAAACACTTAAGGGTAAATTTACCTTTGTACTTGTTAGAGCCCTTCTTTAGCTTTCTTACAAAATTGGATTCTTCATCATCAGATTCATCATATGATCTTTTGCTAAGTTCAAATTCTTTATTTTTTTGTTTCTTTGCAACTTTTAAGGAAACTTCCCCTTTTTATGCCTTCTCATATTTTGTCATCATCTCATAAGTAGTGAGGATTTCATGCAATTCATCCATTGCTAATGGTTCTAGATCCTTCATTTCTTCAATAGAAAAAATTTGAGCATCAAATCTAAGAGGTAGTGATCTTAAATGTTTTGCAAAATGATTAACTATTTAATTTCTTCTCCAAGTCCCCTGATTATGTTAACAATCACATCCACTTGAAGCAAAAAGGTGGAAAAGTCTTCTTCTCCTCAAGCATTTTGAGATTATCAAGCTGCCCTCTATGAGTTTGAAGTTTAGCTCTTTTGACCTTATCATCTCCTTCATATGTACTCTTCAATTTTTCCCACATGTCTTTGATCGATTTTCAATGCATAACCTTCATGAATTATAATTCCAATAATCCACATAGAATTACATACTTCACCTTTGCATTATCTTCTTTGACACTCTTTCCTTCTTGATCTATTGGAGGAGTTGCAAGAGATTTATAACCATTCACCACAAATTGCCAAATAGCATATCCTAGAGCATTCAAATAGGTCTTCATCCCTATGCTCCAAAAATCATAGTTTGTTCCATAGAAAAATGGTGCTTTCTTTGATGAGAAACCATATCCTTCTTTTCTTTCCATGTGTTCTTATATATGATCTTTCTTCAAAAGGTTAAGCTACATTCAAAGAAACCTACTCTAATACCAATTGAGCAACTCACACTTATATTGAGAGGGGGGGTGAATCAATATAATATAATCTTTTCCCAATTTAAAAATTAGTCAACCATAACAATATGAACCATGCAATATTTAACAATTAGGAACACACTAAGAACACAAAATTTACATGGAAACCCTTATGAGAGAAAACCATGGAAAAATATTGCTTTTATATAAATCTCTTACAATATTTGTAGGCACCAACCTATAGGAGACACTAATCCCCTCTTATACAATTTATGAGCACCAACCCATGGGAGACACCAATCCCTTTTTGTAGAATTTGTAGGCACCAGCCCACTAAAGACACCAATCCCTACAATTGAGCACCAACTCAGTAAGAGACACCAATCTCTTCGCTATGAGGCACAAACCTCATTTTCTATGAGGCAACAACCTTTCCAATTTGAGGCACCTATTGGTAGAATGAAGAAGAATGGCCTACTATACAGTTTTGTGTTGTCATTGATGTCACCATGTTATATGGGTTGTGACTGCAAGACTATGTCATTGTTTGATCTGGTATACAATTTACATCCTCTGTTATTTTGTTCCACAATCCTCCATGGTTGATACTTGCTGCTTGTGGTTTTGGGTATTAGTTTATGGATATTAAGAGCATGTATTTTTAGAATATCTCATGCTATGGTGCTCATATGGTGTATCAACATTATTCTATTGATTGCATTTTTCTATTAATCCCATCTCTAGTCGACCTCATGGATAATTGGTGGTATGGTGAATTAATTTTTTTTTGTGGATATATGTGTGACTTATCTTAGGTCCATGCCGACATGATGTAGTGTGTTAAACATTTTGAATTGTCATTGGAATATTTTGTGAATGCTTGAAGCCGCCCTAATTGATGCTTATAAATAGGTTAGATATATATATTAGACAATTTTGAAGATTGAAGCATGGAAGAGTGAAGTGAGCAAGGAATGGAATTGATGTGAATATGAAGAAGTGAAAAAATGATGAAGTGTGTTAAGTCAGTCTATTGAACATCACTAGAACTGTATCAACACTTGTTAGGTGCACTCTCATCAGTTCATTTTGGTTGTGAAGCCAATTTTGTTTTATAATCTTTTTTGTAGGTAGTGAGCCTCCTTGTGTAAGCAGTGAGCTTTTGTATCAAACAATGAGTCCTATTCTAGGAGTGAGCCCTTTGGTAGTGAGCCTTATATATTTGGTTTTGCAATTACTTTATATTGCTATTTAATCCTTACTATAGTTTTTCCCTTATTGGGTTTTCCACATAAAATCTAGTGTTCTTTGTGTTGATTTTGCTTTCTATTATTTGCATTTCATGCTCATAATCAATAATAGAATAGTGTGGTTCTAAAGTTGATAAGTGTTTAAAGTTTTGTTTTGAATTTGGTGACAACTGATTCACCCCCCACTCTGAGTTGTCCTACGCCTTTTAACAATTGGTATCAGAGCTTGGTTCCTCTGAAGAAGCCTAACAACTTGAGGAAGATCCCGAAGATGAAACAAATGAATGATAACAAAGAGCTTTGGGATACACTTGAAGATCTTGGCAAAGTCAAAAGTGAAAACAGATATTTGAAAGAAAACCTTGATGAAGCAAATGAAGGTGTTCAGAAGCTAAAAGAGCAATTGAAGAAGTTCAAAGAAATACATAGGGAAGTAAGTGAGTCATTGAAGGAGGCCAATGAAGAGATTACTAGTTTGAAGGTGCAAGTAGAGGAAAAGAAAAGAATTGAAGATTGTTTGAATAAAATGGTGCAAAGCAAGTTTGATGAATGTACTAAGCTTGAACAAGAAATGATGAATATGAAAGTAGATTTGGAGAAAGAAAAAATCTGTGAAAACAATTTCAAATCTAGCTCTAACAAGCTTGATGAGTTGATTGTAGGATAGGAACCAAGTAAAGACAAAGGTGGCTTGGGAAATGAAACAGGTGAATGCTCAAAAGACAATCAAAAGAGTCAAGACAAAGGTGAGCAAAAAATAAATTCAAGAAAATTTTCTAGAAGACTGCCTGTGAGATGGCCTAATGCTCAAAGGTATCCCTCTTTCAATGGTGTATGCTTTTGATGTAACAAATTTGGTCACAGGGAAATTGAGTGCAGAATTAAAATCAATAAATTTTTTGGACAATGTTTTTCATGCAATAAATTTGGACATAAAGCCACTGAATGTAGATCTCAGGTGAGAATGATTAGTCAAGTGATGATAAATAGGTTTAATGGAGAAAAAATGAATCAATCCTTTAATAGCTACTGCTATACTTGTAACAAATTTGGACACAAAGAAAATCAATGTAGATCAAGGGTTAATGGTGTTGGAAATAGGATGCCATTTAATTGCAAATCCTAAACATTAATTATTTCATGTATCTCCTAGATTCTTGGAATGTGTTCAACAACACTAAGATTAGGATGAGATTAATTATTTGGATGAAATAAATCATGAAATTGACATTTGTATTTATTCCTAAATAATAGGAGCATGTGGGTGCACACATGGTAAGGTGAAACTCACCTTGTGTTCAGTTAACTATCAGAGTAACAATTAACACTTCTAAATGCATGTAAAGATCCTAGGAGTTAGGATTTGATGTTTGCATGCTTGAAGTTTAGTTAAGTTCATTAAGTTTAGTTCAATTGTTCATTCAGTTCGGTTGAAAATTAGTTTAGTTTCTCGTTCCATTCGGTTCCTTCGGGCGCTCTCTTCAGTTGCATGCAAGTGCATGTTGCATGCATGCTAGTTATTTTGAGTTGCATGTAGTTAGCTTCAGTTAACTTGGAATGCATGGCTAATAACATTGAGTTGTATGATAGATAACAGGGACTACCTCCAGTTAACAAGGGATGACCATTCTTTGGAAATGGTGTTGAGTAAATGTTTCAGTTAACAATAAAGCACTTGAAGCCAACTTGGGCGTCCAAGATGCTTTATTGGAATTAACTCCAATGCATGATAAGATATTTCTAAAGGCTCAGTTAAGTAGCTTTAATTGTGGGTGCCATCTTTGAGGAATAGCTTTGGAATTATCACCGAAGTGAAGGAGAAGTTGTAGCTTCAGTTTGGGACACCCAAATGCATGATGCACACGTTGTAAGCTTTAGTCTTCACTGAAGAACTCTACTTGAAGGAATATGGCAGACCTTTTCATGGGCTTGAGCTTATGCATTGTAATTATCACCATTTTGAGATTACAAGGTTGCATATTATCTCTATATCTCATTCAAGTTGAATAGAGTTACTAGATTTCTTATTGCAGGTGTGAAGAAGATTGTTAAAGATAGAAGAAGCATTCTCAAGCAAGAATTGGAGCTATTATAATTCAGAGTTTGAATAATAGAATAATTCTTGGTGGAGTTTTTTCCCGAAAGGGTTTCTCCACGGTATATCTTGTGTGAAACTTCTATTATCCTATCTAGTTCTTCTATATAATTATCTCTACATTCTACAACAGTAAAATGGATTAATCAAGATAATCATCCATAAAGAATTTATGTAACAAAGAAAAGACTTACTTAGAACAGCAATTTTGAAGTTTTACAGAGTATTAAGCTAAGAAAACACCTCAATTTTCAACAATTGGTATCAGAGCTGAGGTTGGGTAGAGTATTGGGACGCCTTTCTCTTAAAGTTTGAAGGATTTATTGGCTTAGTGGGAGCTCTTATTATTTTGGTAATTTTCTGATTTTTGGAATTAAGTTTTTGTTACAATGAATTCAAGGTTAGAGATTGAAAGGTTCAATGGCTCTAACTATGAAAAGTGGAAATTAAAAATGGAAGATCTTCTTGAAGAAAGAGATCAGTGGTTAGCGGTTAACAATGAGACAAAGACACCTACAACTATTTCAGATGAAGATTGGGCTAAGTTAGATAAAAAGGCAAGAGGAACAATAAGGTTATGTCTTGTTGATGCTGTTCTTTTGAATGTTTCAATGGAAACCAGTGCATATAAATTATGGAAAATAATAGGGGATATTTATCAAACTAAGAGTCTCACCAATAAGTTGTATCTGAAAAGGAAATTATATTCATTGAAAATGAAAGATGGTGATTCAGTTGCACAACATTTGAATGCTTTCAATTTAATTCTCAGTCAGTTAGCATCTATAGATGTAAAGCTAGAGAATGAAGATAAGTGCATTTTATTACTTTGTTCGTTACCAAATTCTTGGGAAAATCTAATTGTTGCAATTAGTGGTAATGGTGTAGATCCAAAGATGGACAACATTATTCCTACTCTCCTGTCAGAGGAGATGAGGAGGAAGTCTAAGGAGGAAATCCAAGATGCCTTGTTTGTAAAAGGTAGGCCTAAGAAAAAGGAGCCTAAGGGAAACAAGGAAGGGAAGGGTAAGTCAGAAAGGATGAAGTAAGGTAAAGTGTTGGAACTGTGGGAAACCAGGACATGTGAAGAAGGATTGTAAGAATAAGAAAGAGAGTTTTGATTCTTCTACAGAGGAGTCCTCATATAAGTAATGATGCATTGGTTATTTCAGCTAATATTGTTTGTGATAACTCTTTGCTTCATGTTTCAGAGTAATCTTCGTAGAGAGGATGGTAGTCACGATGCCATGTGTGACTCAGTATCACGGTTCAGTGGGAGTTGTTGGCAGTGACTTGGATGCATCATTGGTAAGGTTATCTCCATGTGGTTGGAGATATGGTTTCTTGGTTTAGAGTATATTTGTTATGGATGTCATGGTTTACTCTTGATACTAGTTTAGAGTTTGGCATATTTACATGGTTCTCTTGAGACTAAGATGTATAAGTATGTTATGATGCATGTGATCTCCTAAGAGGAGATGGTTAGATCATGGATGTCATGTTTATGTTCTTGATTCATGATTGGAGCTTTGGCATTGATCTTGTGTGTTTCTCTTAAGTATTGGGTACATTAATCATTTGTTTGATTACTTCATGAAAGTGTTGTGTTGCATTTGGAGTTTGGCATGGATTGGTTGGTTACAGGTCCTCATGGATACTTGGAGAAATAGGTGAGGCTGGAATTCTCTTGTGGTAAGAGACATTTGTTGGAATGGTTACTTGTGAGAAAAAAAATTCAACAGAAAAGACCGAGGAGTCTACACCTTGGTTGAATGTGAATTCAACACACTCGGTGGTTTAGCATGCCTCTAAAGAGGTGGTTTGGTTACAGAGGCTTGGGAAAGGTAATGCTTTGGTTGATAATGGGAAGGTATTAATTGAGAAAGTTAACACTTTAATTAATGTTCCAGATTATCTTATGAAACCATACATATAAGTTCTCTTGGTTTTAATCATTTGCTTGGAAGCTTCATGATTATGCAGGTTGCATTTGAAGATAGCATGGTTTGATTAGTTGGTGCAAGAAGGCCATTGGCCTTGATTCTTGTACTTGTTTTATTATTCCTTGTTTAGAATAATTGCAATGTATAATGTCAAGTGGGAGAATGTTGGAAATAGGATGCCATTTAATTGCAAATCCTAAACATTAATTATTTCATGTATCTCCTAGATTCTTGGAATGTGGTTCAACAACACTAAGATTAGGATGAGCTTAATTATTTGGATGAAATAAATCATGAAATTGACATTTTGTATTTATTCCAAAATAATAGAACGTATTGAGTGCACACACATGGTAGTGAAATTTCACCTTGTGTTCAGTTAACCTCTGGAGTAGCGATTAACACTTGAATGCATGTAAAGATCTAGGAGTTAGGATTTGATGTTCCATGCTTGAAGTTGATTAAGTTTGAAGTTAAGTTGATTTGAGATCCGATTCAGTTGATTTAGTTTCGTTAGTTCATTATCAGTTTAGTTGATTCAGTTTAGTTCCGGTTTAGTTCCGATTCCAGTTGATTGATTATCTTGATTGCATACAGTGCATGTTGCATCATGTTAGTTATTTTGAAGTTTGCATGTGAATTAGCTTGATTAACTTGGGAATGCATAGCTAATAACATTGAGTTGTATAATGAGATAACAAGGACTATCTCCGATTAACAAGGGATGGCCATTCTTTGAAATGGTGTTGAGTAAATGTTTGGGTTAATGGCCAGCACTTGAAACCAACTTTGGGCATCCAGGTACTTTATTGGAATTAACTCCAATGCATGTTAAGATATTTTTGATGGCTCAGTTAAGTAGCTTTAATTGTGGGTGCCATCTTTGAGGAATAGCTTTGGAATTATCACCGAAGTGAAGGAGAAGTTGTAGCTTCAGTTTGGGACACCCAAATGCATGATACACATGTTGTAAGCTTTAGTCTTCACTGAAGAACTCTACTTGAAGGAATATGGCGTACCTTTTCAAGGGCTTGGGCTTATGCATTGTAATTATCACCATTTGATTATTACAAGGTTGCATATTGTCTCTATATCTCATTCAAGTTGAATAGAGTTACCAGATTTCTTATTGCAGGTGTGAAGAAGATTGTTAAAGATAGAAGAAGCATTCTCAAGCAAGAATTGGAGCTATTGTAGTTCAGAGTTTGAATAATAGAATAATTCTTGGTGGGTTTTTTTCCTGAAAGGGTTTCTCCATGGTATATCTTGTGTGAAACTTCTATTATCCTATCTAGTTCTTCTATATAATTCTCTCTACATTCTACAACAGTAAAATGGATTAATCAAGATAATCATCCACAAATAATTTATGTAACAAAGAAAAGACTTACTTAGAACAGCAATTTTGAAGTTTTATAGAGTATTAAGCTAAGAAAACACCTCAATTTTCAACAATTGGTATCAGAGCTGAGGTTGGGTAGAGTATTGGGATGCCTTTCTCTTAAAGTTTGAAGGATTTATTGGCTTAGTGGGAGCTCTTATTATTTTGGTAATTTGCTGATTTTTGGAATTAAGTTTTTGTTACAATGAATTCAAGGTTAGAGATTGAAAGGTTCAATGGCTCTAACTATGAAATGTGGAAATTAAAAATGGAAGATCTTCTTGAAGAAAGAGATCAGTGGTTAGCAGTTAATAATGAGACAAAGACACCTACAACTATTTCAGATATTGATGTATATCTTGCACACATGATAGTTCAGGAAAATAAGCAGTTTGATTTTGTGCATGTGTTGAATGTGGAGAGGATTCTAACGTCAACAAAAACCTTAATGAGATGGTTTACATTCAAATTTTGAAGCAAGTAAAACTACTCTATTCGTAATACAATCAAACCTTTCAAATATTTATCATTGTCCTCTATTTCTAGGGATTTATTAAACCGTTTGCCCCTTAGATTTCTATGGGCACAAAGGTTGTTAAAATGACAACCTAGAAAACAAGATTTGATGCTTAATATGTAAGCTAAGATGATTTCTATGTGCAAATGTGTGTGGGAAGGATTAGTGGCATGCTTCTAAATGAAACAAAATGATGAAAAGGATGATGAATACAATGATAAACAAAAGATGATGTTGATGAGAGATGAACAAGTGGAGATGAGTGAGATGATATGGAACTATAGTGAACTATCCATGATTATGCATATGCTCAAATGCAAACATAAAACAAACTAACCTAAAATGTAACTATGATGCAATGGGGATGATAAAATGTAACTATGAAGCAATTAATTAATCTAAAATGAGAATGCAAAGTAACACATGATATGAAAACTAAGTATAAGACTCCATGAAAGCTCCAAGCTCCTACGAAAAACCTACATGGTAACAATACTCAAAGTGTGGATGAAAAATGGCATTATGACACTATTCCAATATGTTTCTCAAAATAGCATTATAACATTACTCAAAAGGTGGATGATAAATGCTAAGGAAAGAGGTTGTATTTATAGGTTTTCTCAAGTATTTTGTGAGGTGGCACCCATCAACGGTCTAGATTCGAAGGAGAAATGATAGATAGTGGAGATGAAAGGAATCAGGATGTTGTCCCCTTGACCAAGGACAACATGCCATGTGTGTGGAGGGAATCCCTTGACCAATTGGATGCATGCCAAATGTATGGGATTCCCAAGTGTGTGAAACAAAGACCCATGTGCTCCAAATTTGTTGGAAGTGTGGGGGAATAAATCCATGTGCATTTTCTCATTGGTGGAAGTGTGTGAGGATAATTATAATTAATAATTAGGCTTATTTATTTTCATGTGACCTCTATGAGGTGGCACACAAAAATTTGTAGAAATGTGCTCTAATTCTTAATTAGGATTAAGGAAGGTTAATTAACTAAATACATTTATGGTATTTTGTTTTTTTAATTATATAGAAGAATGTGAATTAGAAGAATTAAAAGGAAAGTGAACAATATAAATAAAGTAAGACCTTATTTATATGTAGTTGAAGCATTAATCAAATAGGTTGTATTTAATTAATTGAATATGATGACCGTTTTCAGGTGTATACATTTTTCCCCTCTTTGAAATGATGTGTTTACATGTTACTTCACAGAAGATTTAGATGTCGATGCTTAGATGATGCAAGATTTCGATGTCCCAGATGATGCAAGATTTCAATGCCCTAGACAATGCAAGATTTTGATGCCCCAGATGATGCAAGATTTCGATGCCCTAGACTTTGAATTTTAGGTATTGATGGATATTATGCCCCCTTGAGAGATAAATCAGTGAATATAAGGATGTGAAAATGAAGTGTTGAATGATGTGATAAGTTTTTTGATGATGCAATGATGATCCAATGTCGATTCAGTGAAGGTTTGATGTTAGCGATGATTTATCTCTCGAAAGTGAGTTGCAAGCTATTTCTTTGAATAGTGTTGATTAATTACCCCTCCTTTTTGGTAAAAATGGGAAATAATCCCCACCATAATTTCCTCCATTTTACCCCTAAAAGGTGAAAATGGTAAAAATGGGATTCATTTTTACATTTTGAGTTTGGAGAAGTTGAATATTAGAGAGCTTAAAGGAAGATGGTGATCCCATACCCCAAACATCATTTTGAGCATCTTCGCCAACTTGATCAACCTGCTGCCTCTGGACCTACGGTATGCTTTATGAGAAACCTCTTTGTTAGTCATTTTCTTGCCATTTAGAAGCATTGTGAATGTCATAGATAGATCTTGTAGCTTATGGGATGTCATTTATGCACTTTTGGGTGATGTTTTTGTCATTTTTTAGTGTTTTTGAGCATGTTTAAGAGTTTTGGCACCTTTGGGGTCCCAAATGGCACCTCTTGTAAGCTTTAAATTCAAATTTTCATGTGTTTTAAGAGTTTTGGTGCCTTTGGGGTCCCAAATGGCACCTCTTGTAAGGGTGAAAATGCATGTTTTTGGGTGGTTTTAGAGTTTTGGTGCCTTTGGGGTCCCAAGTGGCACCTCTTGCAAGCTTGGAATTCAAGTTTTTAACCTCCAACACTGTTTTGGTGCCTTTGATGTCCCAAGTGGCACCTCTTGCAAGCTTGAAAATGGAGGTTTTTGGAGTTAAACTTTGTTTTGGTGCCTTTGGGGTCCCAAGTGGTGCCTCTTGCAAGCTTGGAAAACATGTTTTCAAGATACAAACTCTATTTTGGTGCCTTTGGGGTCCCAAATGGCGCCTCTTGTTGCCTTGGAAAGTTGTCATTATTGTTGATTTGAGGTGCTTTAGCTTGTCATTTGACCTATTTTGTAGGGTGTGATTGCGGAAATCCCCCGAGGTGATGTTCACAAGATGTCCTTGAAGCCTAGGAGTCATCAGTTTGTCATGTTTTGGATTGATTTCAATCAAATTGTTTTATGTGCAGTGTTTGATTGATGTTTTGTGTGATGATTTGATCTCATGATAGGCGAGAATCAAATGATAAATCAATGTTGTATTGTCCTCATGATATGGCGAGGAACGATAATAGGTTTGATAGCATATCATCCTCATGATAGGCAAGGAATGATGGTAGGATTAATAGCATATCGTCCTCATGATAGGCGAGGAACAATGGTTTGATTGATAACATATTGTCCTCATGATAGGCGAGGAACGATGCTAGGATTGATAAAAAATCATCCTCATGATAGGTGAGGAATGGTGGATTGATTGATAGCATATCATCCTCATGATAGGCAAGGAATGATGGTAGGATTGATAGCAAATTGTCCTCATGATAGGTGAGGAATGATGGATTGATTGATAGTAGATCATCCTCATGATAGGTGAGGAATGATGGGTTGATTGATAGAAGGTTGTCCTCATGATAGGCAAGGAACAATGGGTTGATTGATAGCAGGTCATCCTTATGATAGGTGAGGAACGATGGGTTGATTGAATGAGATGTTGATTGTTCTGATTGATTTGATTTGAGTGACTGCACATTAGCTTGATTGAACATGCCATTGATTGACTGATTTGTGTTCATTATTAGGGAGATGGAGATGTACTCCAGTCTCAGGAGCGATTCCTAAAGACCTAAAACATGGTCCATTGGTTGTTGCCAGTTGACTTAGAGATTATCTCCCATTGTGGGTTGAATTCCTTGTTAGACATACCACAATATAGAATCAACAGAGGTTTATTGACAACTTTGGCAAAGAGATGGCACAGTGATCATAATACGTTTCACTTACCGATTGGAGAGATGACCATGACTCCTGAGGATGTCTATTGTATTCTAGGATCCCAGTGATGGGAGAGATAGTAGTGTATGATAAGATAGAGTAGGATGGGACAGTTGTATTGCATAGATTATGTCGAGATGATCAGGTTATGGGTCGATGGATCCCTTACCGTGTTTGCTTTCAAGATTTATTGG
>VDFB02081584.1:0-29728 GCA_007258455.2 Sequoia sempervirens
TTTGCATGTTCAGACCTACAAATCAGTTTGGGAAGGAAGAGTAGAGATTGGAACATAGATCTAGACCCAGGGAGAATTCCCAAAAAAGTAGAATGAGACCGATACACCAAAAGTGGCATATGAGTCCCACTACAAGAAATTTTCTTGATTTTTGAAGATCCAAAATCTACACTACCAGAAACTTGTTGTAATCTAGAAATCCTAGACTAGAACTAATATGCTAGAAGATGTGTATGAGTCCTAGTGTTACCTAAAAGTAGCATTTCCATCATTCAGAGTGGATTTTAGGTCGTTCAGGTTGTCAGGTGCATTTCTATGTTTTCCTAGTTTGATGTTCAAATTTATACTCTTTTCTAGTTCATTTAGTGAATCCTTGCATATCATTGAGTTTAAATATTAGGTCTTGCATTTACATAATCTTTCCAAGACCTAGCTTGGCGGTGAACCCCTCTTTATTTTCTAATCAGATCATTGGACAACCCTATTACATGATCTTGTTCTCCTTACCATACCTTAGATTGAGATCTCTAAGGTTTTCCTTGAAGGAGAGAGTGAAGAATATTGTTGTTCTATGTCCTAAACCATAAGCAATAACAATTTTCCACCTTTCATCTTCAAAGGATCTTCAATATCCAAGACACCTAGATCTACAATCACACATGTAGAGAGAGTAAAACTTGTTGATTTTTAGGGAATAGGGGTTTTCCTTGGTGAAACCCCTTTTAGGTAATTAAACCAAATGATGAGATAATGAAATAGGAACATGAAATATGAGTAATGATACCTTGAATGGTGTCTTGTAAATTTGCAATATAACATGAATTGTCCATGGAGGATGTAGATGTAGATCTTGAAATAGGTGTAGAATAATGCTTAATCTTGGATCTTAAATGCAATATCACAACACTAGGTCAACAACATGCTTGATGCTTGATGAGCTTGACATGATAATGGATCTTGAATTGCTGCAATAATTGATGAAGAAATTTTCCCTTCAATTCCTTAGAAATGCTCTTGTAAACTCTCTTGACACTCTTGTGAAGTCTTGGAATGCTTAACTCTTGATGGCTTATGGTGATATCATGAAGGCTTAGTGAAATAATGATTCGAGACTTTTTTTATATAGGAAATCCATCTAATTTAATGTTTATTAGATACCAAAGGCTGACATTCAAGAAATTTGAACTTAAAATCCTGATTTTCTAGTCAAAACCCTAAAAAGGGGTCAAATGGGACTCAGAAGCCACTTGTGGTGTATAGGTCCCATGTGGATGGGACTCATACACCCAAGGTGGCATATTGATCCCACCAAACCTTTTTTCATGGAGGAAATGTCGAGGAGTTGGAAAATTAAGTTTATATGATCACATCAATTGCAAACCTTCATGATATTGATCCTTTATTAAGGGGTGTCATGCTTTCCTCCTTATCATTTTTTTATCAATTATCCTAATTATTTAGATAGACCAATATAATTATCTTATTACAATACATCCTTAATTTTGAGAAATTTTCCTATCTTTTGGCTTCATGGCATCCACCCTTTGGTCCTATTATGGTCTATTGAATATTTGGCATCATCTCATTGAATGTATATATGTAGTAATGGAAAAAGTATCCTTTTTCCTTACTTTATTTGGGAATAATTATCATTAAGTTAACTTAATGGTATCTTGGAATAGTGTTGTAATGTGTTGTAAACACTCACATCATTCTAGGACCCCTTATTTGATTAAAAAATACATTAATTTGTCCTTTGAAAACGTGTTGTAAAGTGTTGTAACACACTTTCACACTTTTCTAAGGTTTGTTCAAATAATTAAGCCTAATGGGCCGCTTTTACTGAAATGTACCTAATGTGTACCTTATTTAAGTGTTGTAAAGTGTTGTAACACACTTTCATATTTATCTAAGGTCCTCTTAATTAATTGTAGTTAATTGGAGTTAATTAGCCCCTTTAATTCAAATTTAAGCCTTATTTGTGACACCTCTCGAAGATATATCCTGACACCCACTATTTAAATTACATAACAATTAATTGGGAAAAATTAGGGTCCTAGAAATTGGTGTTGGGAACTATTCACCCTAGGTGGCGAATGGGTCCTCCCTCTATAGGATGCCCTTTATCAGTTGATTCTACTTAGTTTTTTAAAGTTCTTTCATGCCCCAAAGGAATGGTCCTAGAAAACAATACCAGGACCCATTCGCCCTAGGTGGCAAATGGGTCCTCCCTTAATGAGGACCTCTTGTTTGAATTTCATTGTGGTAGGAATTTAGTATTTTTTATCTCTAGATTTGGTGTCGTCTTGAATTGTTTGAATTTTGGGGCTAATCTATTTGTTTAGTATAAGTAAGGGGTTAATTCACATTATTTCACCTAGCAACTTTACAAGACATCATAGCAAGTTTATGAAGCATTCTAGCAATTTTAAGAGAGAATCATAGAGCATCACAAGAGCATTTTAAAAGGAATTTTAAGGTAGATTATCAAGTGATCATTGCAACAATTCAAGATCATTCTATCATTTCTAGGGTTTAGTTCATTCATGCATGTTGTTGAGCTAAGATTGTGAGTGTAGCATTGACGATCTACTTGCAAGCATTGTTCACATCTTATTCAAGTTCAAGATCTGTACAGGTTTTTGGGAGCTGATAACCAAGAATCTAAGAGTGCAGACATTAAGGAAAACCATCCATATCTTAGTTTTAGAAAGACTAACAGGGACCCATTTGCCACTAAAGGCGAATGAGTCCTATGTGCCCTAAAAATAGGCTTCTTGGAGCAAGGTACACACCTTTTTGATTAATTCACATAGGTTGTAACAATCTTGTAGAGTACTCTACAGTATATTTGACATAATGAAATCTATGTTTCCACCAAAGCTTATGCTCTTTGAGCAATAAATTTGTTAAGGTACAACACACCCCTAGGAATAACCATAGCTTAAGCCACATCACATTAATTAATTTATTTCAGGTTGGTAATCAAATAATATAGACATCATGGTCATCTAGCTAGCAACTTTGGTTCTTAAATTATAACAAACCATCCACTGTCATATCAAACACGTGAAGCACATTACCTAGCTTTAATTAATTGTAAGTCTCGTATAGAAATGTACCAACTTTAATAATTTTCGATTCCATTTTATCATGAACCTCAAGTTTTACAAAATGTTATGCAATCATATCTATAAAATAACTTCTAAGACTATTGTTTAAACAATATTGATTAAACTTTAGGAAATAATAAATATTATTATTTGAATATTGATAAAGACTCTCTACCAATTATAATGCTTTCAACTTTGAAAAGATACCGACATATTTTATGTCCTTGAGTCAAAATCTAAATTAAATTAAGCTGTACTAAAACTCAACGAAATTTAGTTTTTGGTGTTTATTTCATGGCTTCACTAACACGGAATTGTCTAAGTCAAAAGCTTGTAATTTGAATTCAAAGGAGATGGTAAAATCCTCCGTGTTCTCGATGCCATACAACTTTGAATGCATAATTCTACAAGAAACTCATAGTCCTACAACTATTAAATTTATCAATCCCTCTATAAATTGGCCATAGTATTGCATTGGCTCCATATCAATCATCATCTCGCAACCGATTATTCAGTTGAAACGTAACGATCTCAATTAGCATTGATCATACAAGAATATGAGGAGTCTTACACGTATGAAGCAAACAACATGGCTTCTTGTGTTCTTGTGTATTTTTATGGTTCGTGTCTCAGCCAATAATAATGTGCTTACAAGTATGGAGCAGGTACTTGCCTCAGGCTCAGGCCCAAGCTGTCCTAGTCCTACCCCATGCTCCAGGAAGGCTTTCCTATCAGATCGGAACTGGGCAAATGTGCGTCTCTCTCATAATGTTAAAGAACCTATTTTAGAGTCTCAGCATACTGACAGCCACTGAAGTCCGTATTCGTTCCCCTCCTATTCGAATAAATGGTCATGCCGCACAAATAATGCCAGGTGTTTTCTACAGTTCCTTCAACTAACCATTTTCATTTTCATTCGTTTAGTAGATTGCAATAAACCATAATTTGGTTTTCCATATTACCGTACATCTGTTTAGTCGCACTCATTGTTTATCTCCTCCATGTATAATGAATAAAACTGCGCGTATTTGTTGGGATGGTAGTGTTCTTGAATTGAATTTAAATCAAGGGAGACAGATTCATCACCCAGAAATAAAAGCCGAATGTGTATAAGAAAACATACCATTCAAAAATTTGCAATTATCTCAATAATATTTTATTTACTGAATAACATATCCACAGATTAATTTTATATAAGATAATCAATTTGTTTCTATCAAATATAATTATCCATCTTTACAATTATAAGATATTATGATTTTATTATTTCTTTTAATGTTAACAAAATTAAATAAATTTATATTCAAATATGTGTTAAGTATACAATTTAGATTTTGGTTTGTGTAGTTGTCATAATAATCCAGCTGGTACCATCAATAATCATGCTATGCCAAGTCAATTAGCAATATGTAAGGCCACCCCATCAGCAAGCTCTATAAGGCATCTAAGGATCTTTGACATTTAGGTGTTTGACAATATATTGAATAGGAGTCTATTAATTTTAAACCATGTGATGATGCTTTTAATGCAAGATTATTCATATGTCATAAATAGTTAATTGAAAGATAATGAATTTTAATGGTCATATCATAAATTGGTTTAAGTAAATCTATTCGATTTTAGGAACATTTACATACAAATTGAAGTGTATATGAATAGTAAATTTTAATTGGAAGTTAAATAAAATAAAATAGAAATACGGTGGGAGAAGTGAACTCTATATGAATTACAATTAAGGTGATTTAGTTGATTTATATGAGTTAGAGGGGTGTTCACTTTTTCTTTCACTATAATGGATGTGTTTTATTAATGATTACAATTGAGTATGAACCGAGTTTCTACATGATAGGACCCTTGAGGAGGGGACCATAGAGAATATTTCCTATTGAATTAATGAAGGGACTTTAGCATCTCTCAGGTAATATTTTTTGGATTTACCCTTCATAACCCTTGTGGTAATTCTTGAGGTTTAATTTTTGGCTCCTATACTCTTACATTGTAGTTTCGGATATTTAACCTACCTTGTATTAATTTGTACATTTGATCTCATAGTAACATGCTTTATGGAGAAAGATTATATCTAGGATGTTTTATATGTTGTGATTACCTACTTCTAGTAGCTAGAGTGAGGTTGAGAGAATGAGAAATCTAAATTATATAGCTATGAAATACAATGGAGGGTATGTGTAAAACATATTTAAATATGATATTTATATGGGTTATCATTTAATATTTAAAATACTAATAGAGAAGGTATAAACCCTAGGGGAAACTTAAGAGCCTGAGTTCACCAAAAAAATATAATGAAATAAAACACTTCTTTACATGAAATTTCTAAGAAATATTAATTAGTAATCATTAATATTAGATATCCTAAAAATAAGAGATAGGAATGGAAAACAAGCTAAAATTATATATTGAGAATTTTCATAAATAGATGCAAGTACGTAGCTTTAGCTTGATGTAAAATATGGCTAAGCTAGATGTCCCAACACAATTTGTTAATATCGTAGAAAGTTGGGGCTTGTCCGATGAAGGCATCAATATTTATATAAATTTTATATTTATATTTGGGTTCTTTTTACAATTTGAGCATATTGAGTATGCTTTTCTACCTCCTTTATAGCTAGTATGACTTCCTTTACAACTTGAGTACAACAAAGATTTGTTAGTAATATAGAAAATATAACTTGTTAGAAAAACACAATAAAGTCTATATAGGTTTTATTTTTCTATATAGACCTTTTCAAAACATTAAATTTTATTGAGAGTATTGTAGAAAAAGAAATAGAACCTATTAGACAAATACATAAAAATATATAAAAGCTTGCTTTTCTATATGAACCTTTATATATATATATATGAGTACACCAAATATTTGTCAATGAAGAAAATTAAATCTGGTTAGACAAACACATCAAATAGTTTTGATTATTCCTTCTTTCTGGGCACGTAATATTGAGGTAGTCATCAAAGAGAGGACATATATTTTATTCAGAGGATTGCCACGGTCGCCTCCTTCCATGAAACGTGGTGATCTCTCATTTTAGGCTTTTGTCCATTCCTTCATGTTTTGGCATTTGTAAAGAGCAGAGCAATTGGCATGAGATATCTACCAGGAATTCCCAGCCCCCTTCGGTGATGCTGAGGAGGAATGTCTTTACCCGTGGGGGGGGAAAGGAGAAAGCCCCTATTTTTTTTCTGCTCACAGGGGGGAAGGATGCTGGCAAAAGGTTACTGGTTAGCCATTTTGTCCCTGTAAACTCTATCCCCGATTTTTTCATCAGCCGTGACAGTGTTTAAGGTAACTCACTTGCCTATTTAGGGGAAATATTTATGCATCTTAAGTATCGTTGATACCAAAATGTTATATGAGTTTAATATGTTATTTTATCCTGCAATCATGGCATCCCATGAAACCACATTTATGTTTGATTAAAGAGTCTTATTTTATTCTCTATGCTTTGAGACCACATTTAAATAAATGGTCTGCCCATAAGCACATTTATATTTCCTATGTCATGGTAGATGGATTATCTATTTGATGAATTGTACATTCAACACTAATTTTGAATGTGTGTGTAAGGTCTCGAGGAAGATGAGAGTTATTTCTCATCATACTCAGATTTGTTTACTCAGCTGCATGCTACATATCCTTTGAATTCAATCTTGTGGAGACCTCTCCTTATTCTGGGAGAGAGAATGGAAACTAACGATAATAATGGAGTTTCATCACCTAATTCATGTATACCAATAGTTAATTTTAATTGGAAAAGAAGAAATAAAATAGAAACAAATGGGAGAAAGGAACCTCACATGAATTTATAATTAAGGTTGATTTGTGTTGATTTTTGGCATGAGTTGTAGAGGGGTGTTCACTTTTGCTTTCACTATAATGGATGTGTTTTATTAATGATTACAATTGAGTATGAACCGAGTTTCTACATGATAGGACCCTTGAGAAGGGGACCATAGAGAATATTTTATATTGAATTAATGAAGGGACTTTAGCATCCTTTTAGTAATATTTTGATCAATCCCTTCACAACTCCTTGTGGTAAATTTTGAGGCTCTAATTTTTTAATTCTATACCTCGCAATTGTAGTTTCGGATATCAACTCCACCTTGCATTAATTTGTAACATTTTATCCCACATAGTAACACTTTCTTAATGGAGAAAGCATTTGATCTTAGGATGTTTTATATAAGCAGGATTACCTACTTCTAGTAGCTAGAGGAGGTTGAGAGAAGTTCCAGAAATCTAAACTATATAACTATGAATTACAATGGAGAGTATGTGTAAAACATATTTAAATATGATATTTATATGGGTTATCATTTAATATTTAAAATACTAATAGAGAAGGTATAAACCCTAGGGGAAACTTAAGAGCCTGAGTTCACCAAAAAAATATAATGAAATAAAATACTTCTTTACATGAAATTTCTAAGAAATATTAATTAGTAATCATTAATATTAGATGTATCCCAAAAATAAGAGATAGAATGAAAAGCTGTACCTTCTTCATATATTGAGAATCTTCTATAAATAGAGTACTTAGCTTTGTAGCTTGATGCAAATATATGTAGTTTAGATGTCCCAACACAATTGTTTTCGGTGCGGAAAACAGGCCTTCATGGAATTTAAAAAGCGTAGAGAGCTCTTAAACAACAAAATGTTAAAAAAAGTTCAAATGTTCCGCTGTGCTGTCCCTAAATTACAATTTGTTAATATCTGGTAGGTACCTCAGTCCCTCTATGAAGGCATCAATATTTTATAAATTTTATATTTCTATATTTGGGGTCTCTTTACACTTCCTATATATTGAGCATGTGTTTTTCTACCTCCTTATAGCTAGAAGGGCTGACTTTACAACTCTGAGTATGTCGTGTGACTGTTAGTAATATAGGTGTAAATATAACTTGTTAGGAAACATGTAAAGTCTATATGGTGGTTTTATCTTTCTATATAGGACCTTTCTAAAACATTAAATTTTATTTGAGAGTATTAGAAAAGAAAATTGTAGTCCTATTTGAAAATATATAAAAAAATATATGTATGCTTCTTGTTTCTTCTTCATAATGAACTTCCAGAGAGTATATAAGAAGATGAGTACTCTAAATATTTATCAATATTGAAGAAAATTAATCTGGTTAGACAAACACATCAAAATTAAATGCTTTTAATAGTTTTAATTATTCCTTCTTTCTAGGCACGTAATATTGAGGTAGTAATCAAAGAGAGGACATATATTTTATTCAGAGGATTACCCCGGTCACCTCCTTCCATGAAACGTGGTGATCTCTCATTTTAGGCTTTTGTCCATTCCTTCATGTTTTGGCGTTTGTAATGACCAGAGCAATTGGCATGAGATATCTGCCAAGAATTCCCAGCCCCCTTTGGTGATGCTGAGGAGGAATGTCTTTACCCATTGGGGGGGAAAGGAGAAAGCCCCTATTTTTTTTCTGCGCACAGGTGGGAAGGATGCTGGCAAAAGGTTACTGATTCGCCATTTTGTCCCTGTAAACTCTATCCCCAATTTTTTCATCAACCATGACAGCGCTTAAGGTAACTCACTTGCCTGATTAGGGGAAATATTTATGAACCTTAAGTATCGTTGATACCAGAATGTTATATGAGTTTAATATGTTATTTTATCCTGCAATCATGGCATCCCATGAAACCACATTTATGTTTGATTAAAGAGTCTTATATGAAATATAATTATCCATCTTTATAATTATAAGATATTATGATTTTATTATTTCTTTTAATGTTAACAAAGTTAAATAAATTTATATTTAAATATGTGTTAAGTATACAATTTAGATTTTGGTTTGTATTGTTGTCATAATAATCCAGCTGGTACCATCAATAATCATGCTATGCCAAGTCAACCAGCAATACATTAAACAATTTAACCTTGTCTAACTATCAAAAATGAAATGTGACACATACAAATAATTGTAACTTCCACAATGACAATGTTGAAATTCTATAATGACTATAGATTCATAATATGTACTAAAATATAACTATATAGAACATAACTTAGATGACAATAAGAAATGAAGAAGGATTTCAATATAGAAACCATAAATCTTAACCCATATTGTGTCCTATACTTCGTGTTTAGATAAATGATAATACATTTACTTTCTAGTTCTATATAATATATAATTTTAGCTTTGATTTTTATTAACTCAAAAAAATCTTCACAGAAAATAATATTTCTTAATCTTGAGCATTTTTTATTTCTAGTTGGGTAATAATGCACATTATACCACAAACTAACTATAAATGGAGGAATAGTTATCAGTTCTAAAAATTTTTGTATATTGAGACATTATTGGCAAAAAAATGATGCAATAAAATGTTCTTCAATGGGTTAACAATTACACATTATTTCACCTGATCTCTACTTAAAAATTTACTTTCTGTAAATACTACACATAAGTAGTGCATACACTTGGATTTTATTTCTAACAAATTCAACTTCTTTCTCTTAACGGAACCATGAACCTATACCAAAAATAATACATTAATATGTAGAACCAATCCATTCAATCAACATGTATAAGCATTTGAATATAGAGTAGTTGTAAGGATGTAGGGTCATTGTTTGACAAAAATATGGTTATTGTAGTGTCATTGTCCAGTTTTAAGTCTCCAATAGTGCATGGGAAAATTTAGACAATATAACATTTTTGGAATGCTTTCTTCAACACATTTGATATTGTGATTGTCAAAATTATTTGTGGAATGTTACAAGAATGTAAGACTATTGCATATACTCTAGCAACACGTTTTGTGTTTGCATGTGAATTTTTATAGATCGTTAGTGGATAACTTAGCTTGTAAAGTGAACCATAGAACACATTGATGCATTTGAATGTGTATATCTTTTGGCAACAAAAATTGTACTCCCTTCTTGGAGATAGTGCAATTTCTTGCCTAATTTGGACCTATTTTGGTACCGTTGCATGAAATACCCTTTTAAATCATCATTAATAGGCCCCTAAGACCCTTTATTTCATGTCTGGACACTTATTTCAACTAAAAACCTCGCAAAATCATTAAACTTAATAAAAAATTTAACAACCCATCTCGAAAATCTAGGGTGGGACTCATACACCACCTTGGGAATATGGGTCCCCCTATGTGGGACACATACACCACAAGTGGCGTATGATTCCCACTTGCGCCCCTTTTCAGGTTTGAGCGGGAAATTCAAGTTTTTAATTCAATTGTTTGGTTGATGTCAACGTTTGAGATTTGAATAACAGTAATTAGGTGTAATGCCTATATAAACTAGCTTCTATGTTATTATTTTCAATCTAGAAGATCAATTCTAAAGATCTAAGAATTGATAAGCACTCAAACATTCTCTCACAAGAGAATTCAAGTTTTCAAGAGCAAGAAAAGTTGAAGTCTTACAACAACATTATGATATTTTTGTAGGTCTTCAAGCTCACTTTCATTCAAGCTGTCACATTTTCAAGGGTTGATTATGGTTTCCTATGGTGAATCGTGATGGATTCTAGGTTGGGGAGATGCAACTACCCCTCAAACCACACTTAATGACTTGTTTCGTAAGTGATTTTGTTATCCATTATCACTCTAATTTCAACCTAAGGAAGGTACATGTCTTATTGTGGCTTATTAGGGTGATTAGAGATCTCCCAAAGTGAGTCATTCATCCTCATGCTTCATACATACATCTCATTCTAGCACATTATAATAGGGTTGCGTTGCATTTTTGGTTTCCTAATATTAGACAAACTTAAGGTCAGGGTTTACATTCATATTTACATTCATGATCCATTGTTTCTATCAAGGTTTAATTACCAAACTAGGGGTTTGACTGAGGTAAACTCCCCATAAGAAAATCAACACCATATTCGGTTTTATAGATACTTTTGCAGATTTAGATCCAAAAATAAATTTGGGAAGGAAGAGCTAAGATTGGAGCAACATCATTTCTCAACACCTTACTACCCACAATCTAATGGAAAAGAAAAATCAACTAATAGAACCCTTGAGAAAATATTACAAAAAACAATAAACAAACACAATAAGGACTAGCATACACAATTAACATACACATTATGGGCATACTGCACTAGTATAATAAAATCCACTAGGAATACTCCTTATAACCATGTTTATGGTATCGAGGTGATAATGCCCTTGGACTTAGAGATTTTTTCATTAAGAATCACTTTGTAAAGACTTATTGATGACAATATTTATAAGGAGCAATGATTGCATTAGCTTGAAATGCTCGATAAATAGCACATTAACACTCTTGAGCATCTTCAAGATTATTCTCAAAAAATTCAACATAGTTACAATGATCATGTCATCCCTTGGGTATTTACTAAAGGAGATTTGGTGCTATTCAAAAATCAATGCAACATCAATTCCAACCACTCTGGAAAAGGAAAATTCAGCCCTAACTCCTTAGGACCTTATATAATTAGTGAAAGTTATGGGTCTCGAGAATATACATTAACAAAAATGGATGGTACACCTCTTAAAGAACCTATTAAAGTCACACATTTGTGCTAGTATTATGTCTAACCCTCTTGAATAGTGTGAGCGATAAAGCAATGAAGTTAGACTTAGTAGATGACATTCTATATGCTCTTGCATTGCTTCATTCTAGACAAAGAATTATTTGTGTCTTGAATATTAAAGTAATTGTTTAAATTAATTTTTATGTGACTACTTTAGCTTTCAGACTATTTAAGTTCATGTTGTGTTTTATGTTAAATTAGATCCTTATATGCAGTTAATGTTCTTTAATTAGATCATAGGTGCATTTAATTTAGTATAAATTAGATCATAGGTGCATTTAATTTAGTATAACGTACTTAATCACAATGTTATATCTAAAAAAACTAAAATAATTTTAATTAGATCATGTAAAGCATGCTAAATCATGGAGATATTTATTAAATAGTCTTACAAAGATTATTTGATAAATCACATTTCCATTTTACTTAAAACTCATAACCATAAATAACAAAGCATCAAAGGATCATATATATATTTATATATCACAAAGTTTTGAGTACATGTCATGAAATATACAATGCTAGTGTGGACTATGGCTACTAGATCCCTCAGGATTTGATGATTGCATTTGTCTAGATGTAGTCTATTGAGAGACGATAGTATGTAAATGTGATCATCAAATGATAAGAGCATCAAAAGCTTATTATAGACCATGTGCTCATCCAATTGCCTTCTGGTGCTCTTGGGCTATGCAGTATCTATCTACCTATAGACTAGATTTCTCTACCTGAAGTCTATTGACCTCCGCTAGATCTCTAGATGACTAAATCTCCTCATATGGGGCCTTAGCTTGATCTACATGCCTTGTATCACCCTTATATGGTACCCTCAATCTAGCATAAGGCTCGAATAGCACTTGCTCTCACTTCATGATGGGAGGGGGCACGTACTCTGCACCTATGATCTAATCAAAGACTGATGAAGGTACTATCTCTACAGCCACCTATCAATAGAGGTCATGTAAATCTCTCATATCCCCTACAAGATAAAAATCATAAATATAATAAGTACACATCATGATATATATATATATATATATTAAAAGGCATAAGTACAAGAATAACATTAAACAAATATCATCACCTAGATCTATGTGAAGACAATATCATCATGTGCAGGAGGCATGGAGGATGTGCTAGCCTCTCCATGCTCAAGAGTGTTGGTGGATCTCGTGGCTGCTGACTGTGATCTGGTAACACGAGTAGGAGAAAGATCTCCCCATTCATGAGCAACTGGACCCTCTTCTGTTATCTCACTACCCTCGCTCATTAGTTGCTACTCCTCCTCTTCCTCCTTTTCCTCCTCCCTCATAATTTTGATCTGCATCCTCATCATAATCCTCATCTATCTGATTTGCAAATAGATCTAATTCCATGAGCCCTGTATCCTCAACTACCTCATCCTCCTCATCCCTCTACTCTGGAAGTGATCATACAAATCCTATAGGCTGAACTATCAGGAATATAGGAGCATGTTGTACTAATTCTCACCACTCCTCGTATGCATCAGTCACACCGATATCATCAGCATTGGAGGCTAGGGGCATGTTGAGATCTATGTGCTATGAATCACTAGATCCAACATCATCCACTTTCAGTCACCTAGTATCTCCTGGCCTCTAGGCACTCCGCATTGATCAGCTATAAAAGCTTGTTCTACTGGTGATACCTATATCTACTTGAACTACTGCATGACAATATCATAATAGAATGGCCTAACCACATAATCATGCCTCCCAAGGAAACTTGTCCCTTTGTATCCTCCTTAGCTGTTAGGTATCATCTAACCACTATGGTATTAATTGGTATGGTCTCCAACGGACCTCCTCCTAATCCAGTCGATCGAACTTGACTCTCCAAAAGTGTAAATCCTTATACTAATAGGAATGCCTTGATGAATAATTGAATGCACATGGATATCCTAGGATTGATATAGATGAAAACCCTTTCAGCCTAGTGCAGGTGATATGTGTTGATGTGTTTTTTATGCACTTCTCAACACAGGCAGTTCGTAGATGCACTACCTCTCTTGATAGACAATCTTCCACAATCAGATTGCAGAACACTATCCCAAGGTCTCTAATGTCAGGTCTTGACAGTGCTTGGAATATCTCAGTTGTTTGATGTGATTTGCTAGAATCAGAAGGTGGTATTATATAGGCAATACAAAGTGTAGGAAGTTGGATCTTGGAATGGATTTTTTGAGATAGGGAAGTTATTGTGCATTTTGTTGTAGGTTCAAATAGCATTCATAAACTCCATGTTTATCATTGGATTTAGCTTTACAATGTGCAATGAACCTTGGCATAGGTTACTCATTAAATAAAATAAAAAGGGCAGGGAAGAAAGGAGTTTCCTGTATCTGCAACTAACTGTGAACAATGATGATGGAGTTTCTGCAATGGACAGCTTCTTGAAACAATGTTCCACTTAACCAGAAATCTCACAGTGTCGTAGAACTTGTGCTATCTTCTAAGGCCTGCAAATTTTTTGCCTATCATTCACCATATACATGCATGAACAAAGATGAAAGTTTTGAAGCAGCTTCAAATTCAAGTCCAGACTAACTTTACACAGCTATCTACCATCAACAAACAACAAAAAGTATGGACTAAGAGGTCATCAACATAATAGGAATTTTCATGATCACAGGATAACATTCCTAGAATCTAACAAAGCAAGGAAATAGTTAACTAGAGCAGCAATAAAACTTAAGTTCAACATCTAACAATGGAGATTGAATCAAGCAACATGTGAGAAACTTAGAAAATACACCAAGTCAATGTTCCTTTCTTTATAAATTTCTACAGCATGCCTTTACAACAACTCAACTCAACTCTGGAAATGAGAAGAGAGCTCTATTTATAGTGCCCAAAAGATCTAATGAATGGCCAAGATCAATTCTTATTGTGTGGCCATGATTCATTACAAAATAGGGTTTCACCTACCCCCAATATATCACAATTTAAAATTACATTTTGTAATTTTCTCTGTTTTGTCACCTAGTGACAGCACTATAGATCTTTTGCCATTTAGCGAATTATTGTTTTCACTGTAGCTACTCTTTAGGGAGTTCTTCATCTTTGGTGGGGCTATCCTCTTGCCCCTTGGAAGCTGTGTATTCTATGAACTTGAGGATGACTGCTTGGAGCTTTTCTATTTCAACGATTTCATATCGTAGCACCTGGTGGCTCCACTCTTTCGCATTATCTTCCAGCATTTTCCAATCCTCATCATACTTTGCACCTTGGTCCCTGAATAGCTGCGATTGATCGAAGGCACGGGCGGTAAAACTCAGGAATTCCATTGTGATCTCATCAGCCATCCTGTCCTTCATCTTCTCCTAGAAGTAGGGTTTTATCTTCTCTGGATCCATTTGCACTGTGGGTAAGTCGTAGTTCGTCATCAGCTTGAGATAACGAGCGCACTCTGCCCTGATTTCCTTGATCCATTCAATGTCTGCATCCACCTTGCCCATGATTTGTTCCAGCCTTTCCTTCCGGTTGTCAAAATCCCATCACCATACATTCATTAGCCAGTGATCGTCTTTCTTAAATGCAAGCTCCTTTTCCCACATGGCTTCTAGCATATGACGGATAGCTTCGATCCTTGGAAAGGTGGAGTCATAGGTCGCAAGGAAGTTGGTGCAGAGCTTCCTCGTGCTCTCCAAGGATTGCAACAGATCTAAGAACTTGTTGGCTGTTCACACAGCCTGACTAATTCCCATGTTTCTGACATACGAGACTTGTTGAAACTAGTCCTCTGTGGTCTTTTCTAAGTTCCTCCTTCTTTCCATCTTATCGATCTACTCTTTGGATAGCAGCTGGGGTGCGGCTATGGATGTGGTAGGCAGGTGGTCCACTGAAGACCATTGCTGTATGTAATCTGTTAAGGTCGTGACCTATGCCTTGAGCTCATCCTTCGAAATCTTATCTTGTTTTATCAAATGCACCACCGTAGCCACTAACTCCTCAAGGTGTCCAAATTTTTCCTCTCTAGTGGTGGTCCCCAAGTCAATGGTGGAGATGTTGTAACTCACCCCATCTTGGCCAATCACAGGCATTGCTATTTACGCTGCTCGAGACCCAGACGCATCCATCGTCACCCTAGATAATACTTTGGGCTTCTTCTCCTTCCTTGTCGTGATTTGAGCTTGAGCCAAGATGGCCTCCAATCTCACCCTTGGGTCCTTTAATACAAGGGTTTTTCTTTCGAGCTGCCTCTCTAACCATTCAGGCACAACAGATTTCCCCTTTGTTGAATCATGGCCACCCTTACCCTTCTCAGTTAAGGCCAGGATTTCTGCTCCCTTTTCCTCTACGGACTTTTCTTTCTGGTTGGCAGTATCTCCATCTTCATCGTCGGAAACTTGGACGAACACAAGGCATTTGATAGGAAGCAAGGAGAACAGTTGTCGTATAGGACTTTCTTGCTTCACCATCTCCTCTTCTTTCTTTTCCTCAGCATGTTCAATCTCATGCACATGTTCTACTAGTTGCCCGACTTTGAGGCTCTCAACAGTCTGGGCCCTACCCTCAGTTTTGTCTTCTTGCTGCTACTCTTCTTCTTCAAGGGGTAGCCTTTCTTCCTTTGATTTGGTGTCATTTGGCTACCGTGCCACTTCCTCTTCAAGGTCATCGTCAAAGGCCGGCATGATTACCCTGCCACCAGGGCTACCTTCCTCGTCCCCGCTCTCCAAGGAACCAGTTCCTTCTTCTTCATAGGCCACCCTGTCAATTACTCGATGCTCATATTCCAGGTGCTCGTGGTATTCATTAGCCTCTTCCTCATAGACCCCTGAGGCTTCTCATTCTCATTTTTCCCACTCCTTAGAGATTAGCATGGTGGCTTCCATAGCCGGTGGCCCTATCGACGGTTGTGAAGGCTGTGTGGTAGCGAGAGCTTGCGCAAGGGCTGCTTGAAGAGTGGGTTCCATTAAGATCTAGGAGAGTTCAGGGGGGAGATTTTGCATATGCTTTGAGAGGGCCTCAGGGATGGCAGAAGTGGGAACAGATGCTGTCATTGTAGCCAGAGGGAGCGATGTGGTTGGTGACATGGCAACAGAGGAAGGGGGAGTGGTTATGGCAGAAGAAGAGTCAACAATTATTACGGACTCAGTTGGAGGGGATGGAGCGAGATGGACAGAGATATCCACTGCCAGCAAGGATGTGGCAACCATGGCTAAAGAGGTATATGGTGCAATAGTAGGGGTAGGGAGAGCCAAGAGGGGCTTCAATTGATCGGTACCCTTTGCCTCCTCTTCTTGGGTTGAGAGCTGTTCCGTGGTGCTTCCTACTTGTTTGAGCCTTTTGGAGGGTGAGGCCCCTGCTTCTTTCCTCGCATAGACCTTGGGGTCTAGAGACTGTTCTATTTATGTCCCCTTTCTCTTCTTGGATCTAGTGAGTGGAGGAGACTTGGAGGTCCCGCCGATAGAAGTGGTGGCAGCGGCATCCTCCGTGGCACTTGCCTCACTTTTGAGCCCTTCGTAAGTCAAAATTACTCCTAATTGTTTTAATTAAGCCACCTGCCCATCGACCCACTCCTTAGTATGAGCCAAGATTGGCTTGGTTATAGTGTCGAGGTCATCGACCTCCTGCTCATCCTAGTCAATTGATGGTATCAGCAAATTGGTGACCGTGGGGTACCTGCGGTGCATTATGGTGCTCTTGTCCTCCTCGACCTAGTCCAATACGGGGAAAGGCTACACCTTCCTTAAAAACTGCATAGTCATTCGCATATAGTGCCTTGCCTGCACCTCTTTATCATCCTAGCAATCCCCCCATAAGTCTTCAATGTGATGCAGATGGGTGAACCTTGGCCCCAATGCCTTCCTGATGTGGCCATGTGTGTCCATCCGTGGGTGAGCAGTGTGTAGGTAGAAATGGTAATCCTTTAGCACTTTCTTAGAGTTACCAGCACACTGGGACATTTGTAGTCTATACATGCCCTGGCCCAAAGTCATGCGATAAGAAATCCCTGCTATGTGTTTGTTGCTGAAGATTGCTTGTATGTGTTGGAGTTGCCGGGAAAGCTCCAGAAGGATGATCTGGTCATTGGAATATCGAGGCAATCTGTTCAACCTTTCAGTGAACCCCTGGGCACGGATGTACGTGAACTTCAGATAATGGATAAAGAGGATGGCATACTATTTCAAAAGTGTCCTGGCGTTATGGGAGACCCTCCTCTTGAAGTCTTTGGCAATCATTCTGATAATATAGCCAATGAAGGCATCGTTTACTCTGTAGTATTCCTTTTTGAAGTTTTGATACTAGAGCTGTGGATACCTATCATATGCCTTGAGTCTTCTCCCCTACTCCTGATTGGGTGCTACAAACAACCCGTTGTACTATCTTTGATTCACCAAGGAATAGACAAGATAGGAAGTCATAAAATTTAGAGTTCTTCTTCACATTGACGAATTTCTCATGGAAGTGGTTGCTTATTATGCCTCCCCAATAGAATGAAGTCTTTGTTGTGACATCCTCATTCCCTCGAAGAATTTTTTCAACGAAGTATACCAACCATTCCTGAAAGTAGGCGGTTGCAGGAAGACCCATAACTCTACTTAACATGGTGACCAAGTCATGGTAATCTTCGTGGAAGTCACTGTGGAAGAGTTCGTGAGGAACCTTCGCAGCGCTGCCCCGTTTCTCTTTAAGCCAGTGCTGATTTATCAATTTTTTACATCCTGCCGAGTTATCATCCCACGCTACTTGGCATTCTTCTATGGTGGGGACTTCCATCTCTTGGAAAGTTTGGATGTGAAAGGTCTTCGTGATCCCTTCAGTAGACATGTCGGCGAGGACGTTACCTTCTCTATCAATGATGGTTCTTGTGTCGGGTTGATAGGCCTCTCGACAAGCCATGACCAGCTCAGGGGCCACAAGGGATGGAGGGAATCCTACAGCCTTTTCTATTCCAATTTTTCTTATCAATCTGGCATTCTTCGTCGTTGGATTGACCCTGACCCTTTGTGTGAATTCATCAATGTCGACTTGGCCTATGTTGGTGTCAGTGATTTCCTTCTAATCTATGGTAACTTTTGAGTGCAAAGGCTCACCTCGAAACTGATATTTCATTTGGTCCTTGTCTTCTTTCCCTCGAGGAGTTTTGCCTATCTTCTTCCCTTTGTCCTTCTCGACGGCTGCCCTTGAAGGTCCTGCACCTGATTCTATATATTCTGCAAGCAAAGGCGTAGTCAGCGTAATGGATCATAAAAGAATTCACGTTAGCTGAGATTCTAAAGATGACATCCATTTCAAATGATCTATCAAGCATATCATGAACTTTATCTCTTAACATCATTGATCTTTTAATTAAGAGCACTTGGACAGTTTGGGCCTAGAGGGCTGGAGTTCCCTAGCAGAAATGCTCTTTGGAAGGGAGAATCGAGCAAGGAGCTCCTGGAGACTCTCCTCGATCGAATTTCAGTATTTTAAGAGGTTCGCAATGAAGTGGACTGAAATTAAGCAAGTGGGTCGAAGTTAGATTTTATATTTGGGCTCATTTGGATTGGTTTAGGAGAATCTGGAAGTTTCGGGCCAGAGAGCTATCTAGAGATGGTAGTTTGAAGCAGCAAATTGAAGACATAATTCCAAACAAGGAACTCCGGGTTTGGGGTCCGGTGGGTCAAAGGATGGCTAGCAGTTTTCCATTACTGGGTTAAGAAGGCATGGGGGCCGTGGTGCACTTTTGTGTTTGGGACAGCAAACGTTGGGAGGAAGTCCGGGGCTTCAGGCCCAGCAAGGGTGGACACCGTTTGCCATTTCAGTTTTCAGTTGGCATGAAAATCTATTTTAGGGAAAGGTCTTGGTGACAGTCATGTGTTTCACCGACAGCCAGGAACAAGACCAGACCCGACACAGGGGTCCGCCATTTAATTTCATTTTAGTCTAGCGGCGGTTAGAAGGCCGGAGCCCAGAGCTCGGAAGGGCGGGTGACATTTTCCCCTTAGAACGATAGACAAGGAAAGGACTTTGGATGGCCCCATTGAATCAGTTAAGTTATACATTTCGCGTCTGGGTCCATACCGACATAAGTTCCAGGTTGTTTTTGCGATGATGGAGATCCCTTTCGGTATAAGTTATGGCTCTCGGGATAGTGTCATACCGACAACCTTTTGTTTCTCCGACTTTCATTTTGGTGGCTCATCATTATAGATGAAACACTTTCGACATAGGGTCATGGAAAAACCCATATGCTATACTGACAGACTACAATGGGTTTCCTCCAATCGGCTTTCGGTATAGGTTATGACTCTCGGCGTATGGTCTCAATGATGCGAACATGTCTTGTCGACTTCGCATTTGGTTCTCTTTCGGTGTGAGTTTATTCTAGTTGTATCGAAAATGCACTGTATGACCCTTTATTGGTGTAAGTTTTACTTTCTCTTGGCAATCTGCGGTGCCGGAGTGACTTTCATTATGACTTAGCAAATTCTATATAAGGTCTTGTCGAGGGCGTGTGGTTATAGTGACATGTTTGAAGCATATGGGCTCTATCGGTGAGAAAGATAAAATGTTTTGGTGACTGTGAATTAAATTACCACATGCAGGTATCTATCAGCCAAGCTAAGGGATTCTCCTGGCGAACAAACATAAGTTCATTATGCCCTGGTGAGACTTTATGTTTCAGAATAAGTCTTGGCAAGATGCCCGGGGTCTCCCCAAATGGAATGATGAAACCTCCCTGTCGGCAAGAAGGCCAAATTGTCTTGCCAAAAACAGATCAAAACGTAAGTGTTTGGTGCAGGATTCTAAGTCATTGAGAGGCTATGCCGACCGCGGATAAGTTTTGCCGACCGGAAAGGGCCAAGTGTGTTTGCTAAGAGAAGGAACCTCGCCAAGAAGTCCTGGCGAAAGATGAAGGGTCCCGCCGAAGGCGAAGGTGTCGCCAAGACCTAAGGAGCTCGCGGTGAGGTCTTGGCAATGGAAGAATGTCTCCCTGACACCACTCGACAAGAGAAGGATGCACTCGGCGAAGGGTCTCACCGAACGAAGAGAAGGTCTCACCGATAGAGAATGGGGGCTGAAATCCCAGGGATGGAGGCTCGGAGTCCCGGGCCTGAGAGACCCAAAGAATGTTTTGACATTTTTGATCTCCCGTCAAGTCCTCAACGGAAAAGGAATGATCCGGGCCTAAGGGCTGCAAACACCTCTACGAAGAATGGCCGTGTGGGGGTAAAGCTCCGAATTGGTCATGGGAATGCTACGTTGGTTCACTCAGTTTTCAAGGACATGGGTTTTGTTCATGACGTCGTATTCTATCGTTCACATGTCATTTGATGCTTGTTATGCATTTTAAGCCCTAGAAATCATGAAGAAAATGCTTGGGAGGGTGAACAGAAAACCAACCTCAAACACTTGATGCAGGGAGGCGTGGGGCTCACTTACAATCAAAAAGCGAAGGCAATGGACGAAGATCAACTAGAAGCTTCAAAAGACGGCAGACTCCTGCAGCAAGCTCTGATTATTCTTCTACAACACTGCCAAGTGAAAATGACAGACTTGAGCTAGCCTTTATACCCCTAATCACCGTTAATGATCCTAGTAAATGTAGGTATGGCAAGACAAGAAGTTTGTGAATTTGAATGTCGGCAACGGCCGCGGGAGACCCGGGGTCCGACAGCTGGGTGGGTGCAAGACGGCAGCTGCTAGAGGATTTTGTCTTGGTTGGGTCGGTGGCGGCAGAGAGAGAGACGGGGCCCGGAGGGCGGAATTTTGCCAAAGACCCGTCGTTGGAGACGGCGAAGCCATCACGGAATTTTGGAGATGAAATTCCAGAAGATCGGGCCTGGAACAACCGAAGGAAGCCTGGATTTCATGCAAACTTTTCAAATGGTAAACACAGTGGCAAGACTTGGAAGGTGAGACGCCGCCAAAGGTTCACCGTGAAGGACGGCAAAACACTCCCGGAACCTTGGGAGCGGAACTCCTGGGTCCGGGGCCCGAATGGTTAAACAACCACTGAGGTTTAAAACAGATTGGAGATAGAGAGCAGGAGTTCAAACCCTGGGGTCCGGGAGGACGTGGACCGAATGCCGTTTGGAACGGCTGACGGAAAGGAGAAACTTGGCCAGGACCAGTAGGGCCCGGGACCGTTGGAAGGGGAAAACTACCAGAGTGACCCCGCAAAGCCCCAGAACATGAAAAAATAAAAACGGGAAGGCATGGTCAACTTATGGTAGGACTTTAAAGCAACATTGACCATTCGAGACACCAAAAAGTGGGGCACACAAAACAAGGCAGCAATAAAAACAACACGACAAGGCAAAAGAAAAGAGGGTCCCCGTTCCGAATGGGGCGTGTGTGCTAAGGGCACAACAAATGGTGACTCCGCTGGGGAACGCTCCCAAGTGTTCTAAGGATAAATATTCATTCAGGACCCAGAATCTCTGGTTTCGTAGACTAGGAGTGGCTTCCATAGATGAATCTGGGAGAATAAGATCCTTAATTAGGTTAGGTTATATGACATTTTAGAAGTGTGTGTAGTGAGTTCATTCCTTTCGTCGGGATAGTGACCAGGGTTACCAATTCAACTGAGCTAGCTACGTAAATCGTCTAACACCAAAAGTAACCTAGACATTGCTCTGCTACCAGTCAGGCGTCCATATCCCCGATGAAGTTGTCACTACAATCCCATGGATATTGCTCTACTGCCGGCCGGGCATCCATAGCCTTGATAGAGTTACCTGAACACCCATACAGTCATTTATTTTTTCAGAATTCCTTTGGTCTTTTTCTTTGATATTTCTTTCAATGTTCATTTCTCATTTATCATTCAGTTTGACTGGGTAAGCACTGAAGCCTATAATGGGTTTGAGATTGCAGTGGTTAATGGAGCAGACTTAAGATTTTTCACTCACTAGGGTGTCATAACAACCATGGCACAGTCTTTCAGAAATGATTATTATGTGTTTTGTGTGAGATCCAAGATGTATGTAAGAAGATCCAATCGAGGGTCGAGTTCTGAGCAAAGCTCAAACAAGGAAATCATTCATGGACTATTTTCAGAGATTGATGGTCAAGAGGGAATGTTTAGCCGAAGAACACAAAGGACGAAAAGCAAAGTAAACCACTTGTCGAGCAAGCATGGGAACCGCTAAGGGGTGGGAAACAACTTTTCAAAACAAAACTACTTGGAGGGGGAAACAAAAAGAGCGACGCAAAACAAAAAACGCAAGCAAACTAGAAAAGAAATCTATCCTAACCAATGTACAAATATTTACAAAGAAGAGCTCGAATGAGCTCAGGTCTAGAAGTAATGCTTCAGGTGCTGCCCGTTGACCGGTAACGGGATGTTCTCACCAGTTAAGGTCTGTAGGTGGAAGGCATTATCTCCCAAAATCTTAGCTATTCGAAAGGGGCCAAGCCAAAGATTGTCAAATTTGTTGTGTCCCCCTTTCTTTTTGTGGGCCTTGTCCCAATACAGGAACAGATCTGCAATTCTAAAGGCTTTGATCTTGGTTCGGTGGTCGAACCATCTTTTAACTATGCCCTGATGTTTGGCAAAATTTTCTATTGCACGGTCTCAGACTTTCTTTAAATGCAAGAGCTCAGCTAACTGAGCTTCCCATCGATCTCCTCCCTCATAAAAATTGTTGATGAACTGAAGAGTAGGAATCTTCAGATGGATAGGAAATATTGGTTCTAGGCCATAAACAAGGTGAAATGGAGAATCGCCAAGGGCAGCCTTGTGGCGAGTGCGATCAGCCCAAAGGGCGAAACAGAGCTGGGTATGCCAGTCCTTGGGATTCCTATATAGCAGTTTTTTGATTACGGTAATGAAGTTTTCATTCGTAGATTCAGCGAGGCCATTGCCTTAGGGGTAGTAATTGGATGAAAACTTAAGGGCAATCCCATAGTCAAAGGCCCAACTAGCAAATTTCAATGAAGCAAAAGCCGGTCCATTGTCACATACCAAAGCATAAGGACAACCAAAGCGATTTAAAATGAAACTTTCTAAGAAATTAGTAACTACTTCAGTTATGCATTGCTTACATACTATTACTTCCATCCACCGAGTACAGTAGTCAGTAGTGGTAAGAATGTACCTGTGTCTCGCAGACGATGGAGGGTTTACCGGACTGATGAAATTGAGACCCCATTGCGCAAACGGCTTTACCTCTAGCATAGGCTACAGTGGGACAGTAGCATTCTTTTCCCTGGTGGTAGCAGTCTGGCATGTGTGACATGAACGAACATGACAATGAGCGTCCTTGAAGATAGTTGGCTAATAATACCCTACTTTCAATGTTTGATGTGCTATGGAAGAACCAGAACCATGGCCCGTGCCAAATTTTTCATGGAACTCTTTTAAAACTTGTTTCGCTTCCTTCTTACCTAGGGATCTTAAGTAAATGCCCTCATGATTCTTCTTATAGAGAATGGAACCCTATAGCATGTAACCATTGCTCTTCAATCTAAGGGCCTACTTTTGGACTCCTTGCAAGTGCGGCGGACACTTATGGTTCAACAAATAATAGACAACATTCTGGTACCACTCTCCGGGGGAGACATCCTCAAGCTGATATTGCTGCACAGTGAGTTCGGGTCCAGCTTCCACTGCTACTTCAGCAATCATATGGGTGAGTTCCTGTCCTCTCACCAGCTTCATTGGTTGGATCTCCATGTCATATTCTTGGAGCAGGGTGACCCACTTAGCTCTTCTTTCACCCAATTCATTTTTCATGATCATCGTTTTTACTACTGGGTCGGGGACAATGGCAAATACCTTACTGCGCAGTCCGATGTAGTGTCTAAATTTCTTCACCCCTCTAAGGAGAGCATACGCCTATTTTTCTACATTGTGATATCGTAATTCAACAAAAAACGCAAGCAAACTAGAAAAGAAATCTATCCTAACCAATGTACAAATATTTACAAAGAAGAGCTCGAATGAGCTCAGGTCTAGAAGTAATGCTTCAGGTGCTGCCCGTTGACCGGTAACGGGACGTTCTCACCAGTTAAGGTCTGTAGGTGGAAGGCATTATCTCCCAAAATCTTAGCTATTTGAAAGGGGCCAAGCCAAAGATTGTCAAATTTGTTGTGTCCCCCTTTCTTTTTGTGGGCCTTGTCCCAATACAGGAACAGATCTGCAATTCTAAAGGCTTTGATCTTGGTTCGGTGGTCGAACCATCTTTTAACTATGCCCTGATGTTTGGCAAAATTTTCTATTGCACGGTCTCAGACTTTCTTTAAATGCAAGAGCTCAGCTAACTGAGCTTCCCATCGATCTCCTCCCTCATAAAAATTGTTGATGAACTGAAGAGTAGGAATCTTCAGATGGATAGGAAATATTGGTTCTAGGCCATAAACAAGGTGAAATGGAGAATCGCCAAGGGCAGCCCAAAGGGCGAAACAGAGCTGGGTATGCCAGTCCTTGGGATTCCTATATAGCAGTTTTTTGATTACGGTAATGAAGTTTTCATTCGTAGATTCAGCGAGGCCATTGCCTTAGGGGTAGTAATTGGATGAAAACTTAAGGGCAATCCCATAGTCAAAGGCCCAACTAGCAAATTTCAATGAAGCAAAAGCCGGTCCATTGTCACATACCAAAGCATAAGGACAACCAAAGCGATTTAAAATGAAACTTTCTAAGAAATTAGTAACTACTTCAGTTATGCATTGCTTACATACTATTACTTCCATCCACCGAGTACAGTAGTCAGTAGTGGTAAGAATGTACCTGTGTCTCGCAGACGATGGAGGGTTTACCGGACTGATGAAATTGAGACCCCATTGCGCAAACGGCTTTACCTCTAGCATAGGCTACAGTGGGACAGTAGCATTCTTTTCCCTGGTGGTAGCAGTCTGGCATGTGTGACATGAACGAACATGACAATGAGCGTCCTTGAAGATAGTTGGCTAATAATACCCTACTTTCAATGTTTGATGTGCTATGGAAGAACCAGAACCATGGCCCGTGCCAAATTTTTCATGGAACTCTTTTAAAACTTGTTTCGCTTCCTTCTTACCTAGGGATCTTAAGTAAATGCCCTCATGATTCTTCTTATAGAGAATGGAACCCTATAGCATGTAACCATTGCTCTTCAATCTAAGGGCCTACTTTTGGACTCCTTGCAAGTGCGGCGGACACTTATGGTTCAACAAATAATAGACAACATTCTGGTACCACTCTCCGGGGGAGACATCCTCAAGCTGATATTGCTGCACAGTGAGTTCGGGTCCAGCTTCCACTGCTACTTCAGCAATCATATGGGTGAGTTCCTGTCCTCTCACCAGCTTCATTGGTTGGATCTCCATGTCATATTCTTGGAGCAGGGTGACCCACTTAGCTCTTCTTTCACCCAATTCATTTTTCATGATCATCGTTTTTACTACTGGGTCAGGGACAATGGCAAATACCTTACTGCGCAGTCTGATGTAGTGTCTAAATTTCTTCACCCCTCTAAGGAGAGCATACGCCTATTTTTCTACATTGTGATATCGTAATTCAACATCCTTTAAGGGAGCACTCATGAAGGTGATTAGGTACTCATTTCCTTCCTCGTCCTTCTAGGTCAACATGCTAGCACAAGAATGCTCTAAAGCAAACAAGTAGATGTAAAATGGCTTTAGATAATCCGGGCTTACTAACATAGGTGCCTCGGCGATGGCCTATTTGATTTCCTCAAAAGCTTGTTTGGCGTTGGGTGTCCACTCAACTTTGGCATCTTGTTTCAACATAACATTGAGAGGTTTAACAATCTCTGCAAAACCCATAATGAATTTCCTGACGAAATTGATCTTTCCAAAGAAAGATTTTAATTCTTTCTTGCTTCCTGGAGGTGGAATTTTGAGTAAGGACTCAATACATTCAGGGTCTATGGAGATACCCTGTTCTGAAATGATGTGCCCGAGTAACCTGCCTTCAGTCACCCCAAAAATGCACTTCTTGTGGTTAAGGGAAACCCCGAACTCCCTGCATCTCTAAAACACCTTACACAAATCAGAGATGTGATCCCCTTTTTTTTTAGAAAACACAGTTAAATCATCCATGTACATGATTATGCACTTGCCAATCAGATCCTTAAAGGCGATATCCATGGCACATTGGAAGGTGGCGCCGACGTTGATGAGCCCAAAAGGTATTCTCCTATACACGAACGTTCTCCACTTGGTGGTGAACGTCATTTTATGATGATCTTCATATTGTACCATCACCTGATTATACCGGAATACCCGTCGAGGAAAGACATCATCTGGGAGTCGTTGACGATTTGCAACACCTCATCTAATGAAGGCACTGGATAATTATCCTTCTCTGAAGCTTGGTTTAAATTGCAGAAATCTACACACAATCTAATCTCCCCATTCTTTTTTCTAACTGGGACCAAGTTGGCTACCCACATAGTGCCTAACTAGAAAAATAATTCTTGCCGAGAGAAACTTCTGCACTTCTTTGTAAATAATGGGTTCCAACAAGGCATTGATAGGGCGCTGCCACTGGCGGAATGGTCTCACTTCCGTCTTAAGAGGGATGGTGTGCATAATGATAGAAGTGTCATATGTTTTCAAATATTCATAGCTCCACACCACCACGTCATGGTACTTTCACAACGCATCTATAATTCCCTTCTTTTCCTCCAGCGTGCACACCTTGCTGATAAAAACATTCTTGATCTCCTCAACTGTCCCAAGGTTGTGAGCATCGCACTGATTGCTTATGGCCTCCTTTTTTGTTTGCTAATTTTGGTCTCTGATCTGGTTCAAGTCAAATATACGTTCTAATTGAACCATGCCACTGGGAATCGTGTTAGTTTTTAGATTAATAACCCCCTCTATGTCCCACTCAGCCTCTTGTGGATCGGCTTCATCAACTATTTGGGCTTCGAAGACATCAGAGCTTGAGATGAATTCGAGAATATGGTTGTCATCATTGAAAACCTAAAAATGAGTGACATTATATGGGACCGATGGCGTAGACGTTAGCTCCACTGTGAATTTCTTGAGCCCAGATAAAGAAAGGGGTTGCAAAGTGTTGGCCGCTTGAGCCAAAGCATTAGCTGTTCAGTTTTGAGCATGAAGGATCAATTATATATTGAATTCATTTAAGCCCTCCAAAAGATCCCAAACCTTGTGCCTATAATTTGCGAGCCTTCTATCATGACAAGAATATAGCTTCCTAACCTGTTTGACTACTAGTTTAGAATCCCCAAAAACTTGTAGCATTTTCACATTTTTCTTCAAGGCCATGAGAAGGCCATGGACAAGGGCCTCATATTCTGCTATGTTGTTAGTACAATAAACTTGCAATCTATGGGTAGCAAGAAAGGTCTTACCCATTGGACTAATGATCTCGAACCCAGCTCTGGCTCTTTGCTTGGACTTGGATCGATCAAATTGGAGTGTCCAACATGCGGAAGGTTATTTATCTTCGGGTCTAATTAAGTTCCTATTCCCTTTCAGCTGGGTGACTAGCTCCTTGCTTTTAGGGGAATTTTCTTGGACAGTGTAGTGACCAGTGGGTGGTTCTGTTGGTGCCTCCCTTGGCATTTCAATCTGAGGAGCAGCTGATTCTTTAACATGTTTGACTGCCATTTGACATAAGCAACAATCAAACTCAGAGTGGGCAGCATTGTGAACCCTGCACCAGTTTGGCAATAAGAGATCTTGAAAATTCATCCAAGTGCCCAAGCTAAGTTGGTCACTAACACACTTTTCCAGGAACCCCTGGAAATCACCGAGTATTCCCCAGTCATCGTCTACCTCAGGCCCATCATCTGGTTCCACCAGCCCTTCTGTATTCGAAGATATTTGAGTGGAATCTATTGGAGGACTGCACAGCACTAGAAGTACTTCATCGACACATTCCTCCTAGAGCTCGACCTTGTTTTGGTAGGTAAAAGGACGGTAATTCTCTAGGTTGGTCTCAGCAAATAGTACCTCATTAATATTATTGTACTTTGTGATCATGTATTTCATTCGGGGTTCACAGTCAATACGGATTTGATTTGGTAGCCCCTTCCATGGTAGCCACATGTGAGAAAGGTCTATGGCAATATATCCATTCAATGCTTTGGTGAACTCCCTTCCCAAGATGATCCCATATGCATTGGGAATATCTGCCACCTGAATATCAATGACTTGTTCTATCCTTAGGTCTGTGGTAATTTGCATTGGGATCCGATTTATTTCTCCTATGATGATAATCTCTATTTTGTCCAGCTGGGTGACCTTCTTCCTTGAAGGAGTGGGGGTGATGCCAAGAGCCTTGCATACTACCAAGGGCATGACGTTGGCAGACGCTCCTGAGTCGAGTAAGTAGTTATGTAGGTTCTTCCCAAAGATCCTGATGGTGGTCAAGAAAGGGGGAGTTTTCAATCTCCCTTGGAAGATGCCCGTAGGTGTATCCATGTGAGCTACTTGACCCTTGTTCTTATCACTGCCCTTGTCCCTATTCTACCTAAACGGTAGGTCCTTAGAAAACTACCTATTACTCTGCTCTGGTTCCTTTTCAATTTGTTTACTCAAAAATTGATTTACAGGGATATCATTCTTTTTCTCGGTATTATCCTGTATTTTTGGTTCTCGCCTAGGATTTTCAAAAGTAACCCTCTTGGCTGGCGTCTCTTGCGTTGTACTGGAAGACAGAGTTCCATTAAGGATCCTAAAGAAAGCATTCCTTACAGTAGGTACTTTGAGTAATTCAAAGGCTAATAAACTGATTTTTACCTTCTTGAACTCTTTTGCCACATATTCACCCATTTGCTCAATTTTTGAACTAAAATCTTGGCCTATGGCTGAACTAGGAGGTTGGACTTTCGTTTGACCAGGCGGATTTTGCGATTGGCCTTGAGCCTGATTTTGTGACTGGTTTTGAGACCCATTCTTGTTGAGGTATTGGGTAGGTATATGAGGAAGTCCAGGGTTATTGCTGGCATTAGGATCAGGCGGAGCGGAAAAATTGTTTGGTGGGGTAGAAGTCGTAAAGGGTCCACTCGCCTGTCTATTCCTAAGGAAGTAAGAAGTCAACCTTTGATGGAACATGTGGATCTCATTCACAAATGGCTCCTCTTCATCTACTAGACCATT
>VDFB02081585.1:0-53957 GCA_007258455.2 Sequoia sempervirens
ATCACCATTACCAAACTTAACTCAAAGTCATAATGCAATTCCAAGTGATCAATCAATTCCAACTTAATAGTTTACTCAAAATCACATTTTGTAATTCCAAGTTATGATTCCTGATATTTATTTACAAACTGTTGCAAACTACCTCATCAAAATATCTATTTTTTCATATAAATTAAGTTTGCACAATTAATTCAATAATTGAATTTAAATAATTACCTTTACACAAAATTAACATTCACTTTTAAATAAATAACTTGTTTAATTTAATTTAATAAATTAAACCATACACAAACATTTTTAATCTATCATTTAAATAAAAATTACATTAAATCAATTATGTTAATTAAATAACTGTTTAACTGAATTAATTTAATTCCAAACAAAACAACGTAAACAAGAATGACACGACAGAACTGGATGACAAAACAACAATGTGTGACAAACAAATACTCATTTAATGAAGAACGATGGCTAATGACAGACCTGACACTATCTCTAAAACAACATATTTCCATTGGGTTAGGGCACGCTCAGACCTGACAAGCAGGTGGAGCCGATACCTGATACCTGTAAATTACATAAAAAATCCCTATTAAACATATCATCATATATCTACAAACACACCATGAAGAAAATTCGCAACGTAGCAGGGTACTCACAAGTGAGTAATGCTACACTGTCTCCTTCACCAAGACTGACGAGCATCATTATATCATAAACAATAATTACATCATAATAACCTCATTAAAACTCAGAAATAACATATACCATAACACACGTGTCAAACATAATGTCATCACACGAACATAACTAGATGATCACAATATCAAATGTATCATCCATAGAGTATAACAACATAACATTTGTGTCATTACTAAAAGAAATATAATATAGTATCCAAAATCGCTAAACAACTAGCAAACGAACATAAGCAAATTGAAACACATAGTAGCAACTGGAGGGACACTACAAAATGACAATTAGTAATAGTTGTAATTATAAATATATTATGAGACATGATTGTATAATCATTTTTTTTAAGTTGCATCATTTTTAATAGATTAAAACAACTTTAAAGCTAAAATAATTGATATTATGAAACATGATTGTATAGCCATCATATACGCCAATTACTTGGATAGTATATGATGGCTATAACTTATCTAGTATAATATTTTAATAAAGGTTTTTTTTTTTTTCTATAATATTTTAATATGATACCTAATAGTGCATCATTTAAACTTCCATCACCTATTTTAAAAAATGATGAAGATTATATTTAGTAAAAAATATCATTTTATTGCCCCTGCGAGTTAGCGGAGTTGGTCTAAGTCTTGGGTTTGATCCCCAAGGTCTTGAGTTCAACTCCCTAGCCCGTGACTTACCCTACCACGTGACCCCAAAGGACTAGTCTCGCCTCCAAGCTCGCCCCTTAAAGGGAACCTGTTGGACTAGATACCCCTGTGTATAATAAAAAATATATATATCATTTTATTATTTATAAACTAATATAATAAATAATATTAGTTTATATAATAACCAACAATATTATGAAATACACTATTCAATATCTATTATTATATATTATACAATATTAAATAATATTAGATTAAAATGCAATATGTTCGGTTCCTTATTTTTATATTTTACCATGAGCTCTTTTATATTTATACCACCATTCTAATGCATCTCCTCAACCTCCTAGTGTAGACCAAATGTTAAAACGCCTTCAATTATTATGAGGGATCAAAAAAACCATGATCAACCTATGCGGCTCCCCAATTACTTTGGAGTATTGCATTTGAATGATGAAACCTTCCCCAAATCATCATCATGAACTATAATATATTTTCCTCAATTCCTCCTTTAAAGTATAAGCCAAAAGCTATTAATAAATAAAATCCTAATATCATACTTCAAGAATTCAAATTGAGTGATATTATCTTTGATGCTACTCTTTTTTTTTTATCGGTAAAAAGTTTTTTATTTTATTGAAGAATGGAGAAAAATATTACAATTCTAATTCCAAAACAACTCCTATTACATACCCTATAAGACCCCACCAAAATCTAAAATTACAACTAAAGAGCAACCCCCAACATCAGATTTAGATCTTTCCATTCAGGACAAAGGCTTGAACACAACTAACAATTCAAAATACACTCAATATCCCAAAGACCTGTTAATAGGTCACACATTTGAAGTTTTCTTTAATCTTCCTTTAGATTGGGATCACAAAACCATAGCAAAAGCTTTCCTCTTCTCTATCTTTGCTTTCTTTCCCAAGACCGTTTGCCACCCATCCTCGATCCTTGCAGCCTCCTTCTGCCACACCCTAGAGGAGTCCCGGTGACTCCTCCACACTTCTATCTCATTGTTATTTTGTTGATTCTAATCTTTTGCCTTTCATTTTCCATCATCAATCTTCTGAGGCCTTACACCACCCTTCTTTTCCCGGCACTCTGGGGTTGCAGCCCCTTGTTTGAAAGTTACTTCCTTGTCATTACCACTAAGAACAACTTGAACACTATTTTCAGCCAAGAACCCTTCTTTGGTTGAGGTCACTTGAATCTACAGTTGCTTCTCATTACTAGCCTCCTACAACATCTACTTCAGCCCCTTAAAAGCCCGCCTCTCCTCCTTGGAGCCTATCAACTGAGTTCCCTCTTGCTGCTCCTCTCGTTTCTCCACTGTGTAATGTTGGGTTGAGGCATCTTTCCACCAAGATGCGGATTTGCTTAATATGTGTTTAGCATACTTAGCTGCCAAGTGCCCAGTTTGATGGCAGCTTCTACACCTAAATGGTACCCCTTCATAATCCAAGGGCTACACCCAGCACCCTTTTGGAGATTTCAGTCGAATCTCCTTCGGGGGTACCTTGGACACATTCATTTCTAGGAGAATCCTGGCATAAGTAGAGTGCAAAAGATTCGAGGAATCCTCATCCACCATTATGAAGCTTCCTAAAGAGTTACCAATGGCCTCCAAGCATGCATCAAACCATAACTAAAGGGAGGGATTAGGAAGTCTCACCCAAAGGGGAACCCTTTCAAACACTTTAGTCCCTGGATTGAAATTTGGATGCCATGGCTTTACCATCAACACGTATTTCTCTTCCCAATCCCAATGATACTCACCCAAGATCTTATTCTTATCTTGTTCTTTTTCAAATACAACAATGAAAAAACCTCTGGCCATTGGATAAATCTAAACATACCCATCCAGTAGAGGTTTCCAGAAATCTAAGATACACTTATGGAGATTAGGCAAGCATGGCCAGAGACCCCTGAACCTCCCAATCAGGCCTAGCCTAGAAAAAAAAATTATTAAAAGCCACCTCTTCTCTAGCTTCCACCATTTAGTTCCGTGTAACCTAGTCGAAAAGCTATGTAAGTAGATATGCCCTCGCCATTCTCGCCCATTAGGATTTTCTCACCTACTAAGCTCAAAGTTTGTGTTCCTCATCTCGCCTTTTTAGAAAATCGAGCTCCCACACCACCAGTAAGGCACTCTCTTGTTATTTTCCGGTAATGGCTCCATATTCAAAAACAACGCTTCCCCAACACACCGCTCGATCGCTTTTGAGAGAACCTTTCTGCCATCCCACAGGTATTTGGCATCCTCGGGCCTAGTTCGCTTTAGGACCTTCTCACCACCTATGCCACCAGTAATACGTACTACAGGTTGCACTCCCTTCTAGCTTTGAGGTGCCTTTCCTTCACCCATAGTAGAGCCATCCCTGTTGGGACTTTGTTTTCCATATTCCTCCTCATTTTGCGAATACACCAAGAGAAAATTTATGCTTCCCCTCACACATACCCTGTTATTTTCAACTATCCTCAATTCCCCCCATGTCGCTCTTGCTTCAATCTTCCTTCAATGCAAAAAACTAGAGAAACCCCGCCTTCAGCCTCCCCTATCCCATCGCTAACCTCCCATCGCCAGCTATAGAACCTTTCCTGGGCATATCTTTGACGTTACTTTCATAATATTAAAAAAATATGCATTATTTTTGCTACTTTCATAGTGATGAAATTAGAGGAGTTTCTATAATGATTTCTTAATGGATGTACAAACATGCTAGTGAAAAAGGTGAAGACCATTCACATATATGTATTTGGATTCTTACATTCTTCAATAGAAAAACTATTGGATTTTATTTTGTATAAATATGTTAAACTTTGAGACTAGATATTTAAAATCCCCCTAAAATAGATTGGATTTTAGGAGGATAATTTATATAGTGGAATAATATAATGACCACATTTGGTATAAGCTTATTACACTCAACTAAGATGAGTTTTAAAAACTATATTCATTAATAGAGAATGTTTTTGGTTGCAAATGTCTAATATTTTTTGTATTAATATTTCATATCATGTTTTGTGATCCATCATTAGGAGGAGAAATAAATATAGGTAGATGGAAAAAAATCCCTTTAGAAGAAGAGGTGAGGAAGAGGGAATGAAAAATGATGAAAGAGGAAACTAAAATCTAACAAGATTGAACCAATAATATGGAAAAATAAAATTAAAAAGCGTCATTAAATTGCATAAGCATATAATAATCCTGTAAAATATAAAAAGTATAAAATATAAAGAAAGATCAAGAAATAATTTAATATATAAGCTATTCAAATACCCATAATATTATAATGATATTATAATTAAAATATTAATATCAAGAATGAAACTAGCAATTGAGGTTGAAATTATTGAACAATATAATTCCATTGATATTATGACTAGCATACATATATTAAATATTAATGTATATAAAATACGTGGAGAGTTATCATTGTCGAGGCACCTATTTTGATCATTTTTTCTCTAATCAAAACTCTAATCCTAACCCTAATTGAATGCTATTTTAAATTGTAACCATTTTTTTTGCTTTCACATTACTACTTCATATTTATCTTCCCAAAAATAATATTAAAATATATTTAAAATAATATTTAATTTTTATTGACAATATTTAAAAAATTTAAAAAGTAGAATCTCAAACAAAACTCATAGCTTTTGTAAAAAAAATAAAAATTTTAAATTCATTTTAGGAAGTTAACAATAATGAATGCATTTTTTTTTCAAAAGATAAGAAGATAAGATTTAAGTGTGGATATGGATTTGCATGTCATTTGAACGTCAATTTTTAGGTGAAGAGTTTTTCCTTACACATTGCTTTTTGATGGATGCCATTGTAATACGCCTCTCAGCATAATGATACTAAGTATTTAGTTTTAATTTATTTTTTTAATTAAATTGATTTTAAAATCTACAAAAGCAACATTACCGCCACTTGCATGCCAAATTTAACTTGATTAGTTTTTCTTACAATGATTTTTGGATGCCATTTGTAACAAAATATTTTAGCACCCTAATCCTTTCTAGCACTTCTAGGGTTTTTCACCTAAAAGGAGAAAGAAGGATCAAAATGGGCAATTGTCACACTCAAAGCTAATGCAAGAGTAGATGAATCATAAAGTATTCCAATGTAATGATCGAAATGTAATACACTAAAAAAGTAACTAAGTTACAAATGCAAAACCTAAGAAATGTAACTTGTTTGAAAACACATTGTGTAATGTAAAAACACTTAGAAATGAATAGTAAATTGTAACAAAAATGGATGAAACTAAATGTGTGCACTTTGGGAACTCGATGGGATACCTAAAATAACCGCAAATGTTGTTGATGCTAGGTCTGGCCTACCGGGACACATTTGCCATTCTGGGTGAATTGTCCTGCATTCAGGAAATTATTCCGAGCCTCAGCTGCATTAAATGGGTATCCAAAACTCTAAAAACCTAGTTTCAAACCCGAAGTGGGACTCATCTACCATCAATGGAATGGCCCACTTTTAAATTTTTTAAAATCCAAAAGTGGAAACTAAAGCCTCGGTCCGCGACTCTTTGGTTCCCTAGCAAGTAAGTCCACCTGAAGTCTCACTCGCACAAAAGTGACTTTAGTTGATATTTGACTTGGTCACAAGCGAGATGTCTTCTAAATTAACTTTTGCAATTTGATTCAATGATTTCCAAGCCTTCAAGATGTCTAAATTTGTAAGCACACAAGAAAAGGAGAAATGTTGGATGTTAGGGCATGGGGGTTTGCCTTGGTCAAACCCCTTTTTAGGTAATTAAACCAAAATGAAGAAAGAATGTAATGAAGCACGAAACAATGGAGTTAATACCTTGTAATGATGTTTGATCTTGAGTTTCTATAACAAAACATGAAGAATCTACCCTTGAATGTCTTAGGAAGTTATCTTGATGACTTGTAATGATAAAACCCTAACTTGCTTGACTTGAAAGAGAAGATAGATGATGAATGAGTTGTGAATGAGTTAAGAGATGTGAATTAGGGTTTAGAGACTTGATTTTATAGGAAATTCTCCTAATTTTCCAATAAATTGGATCCCAAGGCCAACATGAAGAAAAAATAAAACTTGAATTCCAAAATTTCCCGTTAAAACCAAATGAGACTTAATTCACCACCTTGGGGAAAATCACCACCTAGCAAGGACTCATTTTCCTAGAGTGGTGAATCAGTCCCGAGAAAAGTCCTTTGACGCTTGGAATGGTGGAGTATCGAGAAATTTCTAAATTTTATGTTGATTTACTCCAGTATTTGATCAAATTATGCCTTGGGATGCACAATATAGTCAAGAAATTTATTAATGATTAAGTGAACATCACTAGGGCTTGGGGACATAGAATTCAATGTGAAAGTGTGATTAAATACACTTTACAACACTAAAATGAGGTCCACACAGCCTAGGAAGGCACAACATCCAATGTGAATGTGTAGGACACATTACAACACTAGACTAAGGTTAATTTTAATTCACAAGCCTTCTAGATTGATGTGAATATGTAATTAAATACATTTCATAATGTTGAATTAAGGGAGAATGGGTTTATTAAGTCTAGAAAAGTGTGAAAGTCTTTTACAACACCTTTACAAGACATCAATAAATGCATTTTATTTAGTTTTCAAAGGTCCAAGACCTAGTGTGGATGTGTAAAACACCTATGCAACACTAAATCAAGGCATCCTTAAGTCCAATTCATTTTCAACTATTCCCAAATCAAGCAAGAAATACCTTTTTCTATGATACACCATTGTAATAATAAGAAATGAGGTATATAATTTTAAAAAAAATATTAGTAAGATAATAATAAATTATAATATTAAGGAAAGCAACTTATTAGAATTAAAATAATGTTAGAATACAATGTATTAATAATATTAGTAAATAAATTAAAAAACAAAAAAAAGCTAATTTGTATTAAATAGTGGTAGACAAGATTCTAAAAAATATAAATCAATATTACTATAAAAAATTTAAGAGAATGTTATATATCAAATTATTGTTACAATTCTATTATATTATGTAATAAGCCACAAAAATAGGGATAAATTTATTGTACAATAAACTTCATAATAATAGGTATTAAATTATAAGGTTAGAATTATAACAATATATTTTATCAAAATGAAAGAAAATAATAGATAATGAGGTGGCTAATTAGCCCATTCCCCTCTCAGATTATACTGAAGAAGAGGGAATTGGCATTGATGTCATCACAAGGCCAATATTGAGAAGAAAAAATAAATGGATAGAAGATCAGTGCTCTAATCTTCTTGCCCAAGGAGTGGATTTCACATATGATCAAGTCCAAGATAAAGCTTCTTCCAAAGAAGAAGAACAGGTTGAGGAACAAGCAAGAGACAATGAAGAGTCTACAGAGAGAGAAGCCACCACTTCCTCTAAGGCCAAGGAAAAATCCAATAAAGCATCATAAGAGAGGCACCCTACTTCCAAATCCAGGGTATACAATAGAAAGGTTGGTGAAGAGGAAATTAAGCCTCAAGTTAAAAGGACCAGAAGGGCTAGTATGATGATATTGGATCTTGTCAATGAAGAGGAGAAGGGACCATTTACTTCACTTTTGTTTTATCTTCTCCACTCATTTTCATATTTATTCACTACATTCATTATTTTCCTCTATCTCTTTATTTTTGTTTCTTGCTTAGTTTCTTTCTCGACATTATTTTCAGAGATTCACTTCATTTCTACTTCCTTCACCGCCTTGTCTTTGTTGAGTTGTCCTCATCTTCTATTTTTACATTCTTCCATTCTTGAAGAGGGAGACGAATTATCACTCTTATCACTTATTTTACTCTTTACTATTCTTCCACCTATTTATATTTATCTTACCTCATCTACTATTTTGTTTTATAGTCCTTTTTTTCACTTCTCACTGACATTTCAATAGATCTCACCACCTTCATTCCTACTCCTTCCACTACTCTTATCTTTGTGGTGGAGTTGTCCCCATATCTGTCTTCTGCATTTCTCCTTCCTTCTGCATCCATCTTTGATCCTCATTTCACCATGTCCATCATACCTCCTTACTATCTAGGTTCTACTTCTCCTCCTACTTCCCCAAGCCTTCCTAAGACTTTATTGTCGCATCTTTCAGACTAGTCTAAGGAGCTAGCTGACACCATGCTCTTTGAGGTTAAAAAAGCCTTGATAAATCAAGTGGCATAGGATACTCCTGTTGGGAAGTGATGCATGAGCCTCACCGCCATGCAATTCACTGAGGATTCCATGTAGAATAATTAGTGAACATTTTTTTTTATAACCTTTTGTAAATGCATGTTGACTGTAACTGTCATGTGCAATCTTATTTTTAGACAAAGTATTATAGTTTAATGTTTGCATGAGCAGCATGCAATGTTTTTATGAGTTTCATGCATGAACTATATTTAGAATTGTAATGGAAAACCTCTATAAAGAGAGGTCATATGTAAAGGATTTATTTATCAAAGAATAAAGAGCTGAGGCTATGTGTTTTGTGTGTAAAATATTTTTGCTTCCTCTATTTTTTGTGTTTTACTATTCTCTTGGGCTTTAGAATCTACAACCCCTCCTCCTTCTTCTTCTCAAAATTTTTTTGAACCTCCTATTATGAAGAGTGTAGATTAAATCTTGGAGGAGATGTAGAGACAAGAAAGAGAAGGCATGGTAGGTCTCTCCTCAATGGACGAAGTATCAGTTGCCCCTAAACACTAAGAAAGGCCTTATGAGGAAGTTATTGATGCTGAGTTTATGAAGTTAGGTCTTATGCATAGAGAGAGGAAAATTCAGTAGAAGTGCTTGCAAACTGGAAAGAGGAGATTCATAAGGGAGAAACTGCAACAAAGATCTCTAAGGAAATTCCTTCCTCTCCTTGGAAAACAAAGAAATCCCTTGCTCGAGCTTGGTTGGAAGAACAATTAAGAAGCAAGAGGCTGATAATGGAGACTCCTCGGGCAAGTCTAGAGGTTATCTTAAGTTGAATTGATAGGCCCAAGGAGAAGAAGGAAAGGATAAGGTTGCACATGACCAAGGATGCCTTTGGATCCCAAATTTTGTACATGGCTACTTCAACTATCAATAAGTACAATGCCACTATTTTGACTTAGGAATTTAGTGTATCTACAATAAACATTGGGCCTATGAATAGAGCCCAAAAAATGGATGAGTTGCAAGACTCAATGACCAATATTTTAAAAGGAATGAATAAGAATGAAGCTACCAATGCTGAGTTAAAATAATAGATTATAGAATTGATAACATCCATCTAGCATTTAGTTACTCCCATTTAGTGCACCCAATGGAAGTCAACATCACCTATTTTTATTTCAAAGGATGAAATAGATAAGATGGAGCAGATGAAAACATGGGCTCAATATACACATGGTTGTATCAATAATATTTATGATACAAGTAGTAAAGCAATTGGGATGGCTGCCCAAGTACATAATAACTTTTTGATTTTGAAGAAGGAAGCTAATAAGTTGATTGAAAACTATGAGTGTTTCCAGAAATATTATGGATTAGTATCTCCCAAACTTGAGGTAGTAAAGAAACTCCCCATTGAAGTAATTGAGTGGGAAATAATTTTGCAAAAGGTAAAAGGAGATTGTGACACAAGTCAAGTCAAAGGTAAAAGGTGTTGTTGATCAAATCAATGATGTTTTGTTGACTTCTGATCATTTTTTGTAAGAAATGATGAAAGTGAAAATAAATGCTTCTGAGAAGATGTATGATGAAAATATGAAACAACAATAGAGATTGGTGATTCATAAATAGCCTATAGACAGTTTTTCTACAAAATTCTTGGTTGTTGTAGCCCAATTTTTGGTGAGGTCACAGGAAGTAATCGGTCAAAGGTCTTCTTGGATACAACTACATCACCAAATCATGGATAAGGATGATGCTCTCTACTACAAGGTTCATGTAGCTCCCAATTTTCCCAATAAAGAAGTCACAACAACCCTCAACTTTTTTGTTAAATTTTCTACGAAGGAGAAAGAAAAGGTTTTAAATGTAATAGAAGATCATTTTTTATATAAGACAACCAATTGACCTTTTTTGGGAAGTTGTGCCAACATATTTTCTAGGATTTTGTAAAGGTGCATTTAATGAAAAGATATATTAAATATATTTTACATTTGTCTAGGTTCATTTGTAACAAAATTCAGTTGGAGATGGAAGATGGATATGTTACAAATATTTAATGTTCTCCAAATATGAAATATAAATGTAATCTAGACCCTTGGTGTTGAGATGATCTCCACCATTTATTTTTTAAGCCTTATCTATCAGAGGAAATCTTCCCTCAGAATTAAATGGGGTTGTTGTACAAGAATTATTGTAATCCAACATTTTGAAATCAATACAAGCAAAGAATTGAAATTATGGTGACTTTTTATTTCTCAATGTATGCATGGTTCCTTTCTTCAATATTAGTTTAAGTTCAATTATGATAATGGTGAGATGTAAAGATATTTGATAGATCTCTGGTTCATACCATTCATGGCTTCTAATAGTAAGTGTAGACACGTAAAATATACTGATTGACATTGTGTATCTGATCCTGACTTACTAACATCGTTTCTTCCTGAATCATCCCTCAGTCTGACCATTTAATCAAATTCCCCTATGTGATTAAATTCATCAATATTCCTCTCTTAATTAAATAAATAATTTTATCTGATTAATTCATCCCTTTTGTTATTAAATCAATCCATCAGTCATTGTCCTATTTAATTAAATGATAATTTATTTGATTAAATCTCTAAGTCTAGCCATTAAATTAAATAAATTAAAACCTTATTTTATTTAATCCTTTCATCTCTTTTTAATTAAATAAATCAAAAATCCTTATTTGGTAGCCTCTTATCATATTCTCTCTCTTATTTGAAGTTTAAATAAATCATAAATTTGGGTAAAATGAGTCCATCATCTAACCTCTCTCATTAAATTAATTAACTTATGTGTCGTTGTATAAATCATGTCCCATCCTCTAGATAATGCAAGTTGCACATGATAGATTTAATTCATTTATTAAATCTCTATTTTCCTCACAAGGCGTCTTTTGGAATATTCTCTCAATTTGAATTAAAAAATTCCAAGTCAACATGTACATCCAACAAGGCAATAACTTGCTCTTACATGTCCTTTTCCTTGAGCCAAATGGCATTTATTGCATTTTCCCTTCCCTCTTACATGTCATTTCAACAAATTTGAAATTCAAAATTATTCATTTATTGGCACAAACCCCAAATCTTGCACATCCTTCATCCATTCATAGATTGAAAAGTGGCATCATGCCATTGGATGAATGTTAGTCCCACATTGCTCAAATTTGGACATTTATCCATCTTGACATTCTATTAATGAAAAGCTCATATCCTCATTTCAACATCCACAAACATTGCAAAGTTATTATGCTAAAATATTTAGCCATTTCCATCCATCATTGAATTCTTAGCTAGGATTTTTGTAAATTTGGCTTGGAGTTCTCATCTTTCATCAACAAAATGGATCAAATCTTCATCAACACATCAAGTTTGCATCTTACGAATTGGGAAAGGGCTAATTTTCACATCAAATTGGAAACAATTCCCCCATGGGATCATGAGTTTGCACATCTAATTAGGATTTAATCTTTGTTTTATCATTTCCCTTGTGTTATTTAAATATTTTCTTCCCAGTTTGAGTGTTGTAAATGGATTTCATGGGGAATCCTTGTTTTGGCTTGCAATCTCTTGTCTAACTTGTTTACTTTTGTTGTTTTGCAGGTACCAAGGTCGGGATTCGCATAGTAAGTTACTTTGTATGGCTAGTCTGAGCCCTTATTTGTTATAAGTTCAATTGTGAATATTCATTTACATTGCACTAGGATTGGGTATATGTATGAATTTTTATAATATGAAAATATGTCAAGTTTCCTTTGAACATTGCACCATTTCTATAGCTTTGTGAGTTTAACTTTGATTAAGCAAGAATTGGTTTTATGAGGGAACCGTCTATCTGCAACATCCACCATTGTTATCATTGTTCTTAGGTTTTCTTAACCTTATCTCTTCTCACCTTATCCTTTTCATTTTATTTGGAATTGTGTTAGTTTAGGAGGAAAGCATCACTTAGATTGTTGTAACAGATGTTGATAATCATTTTTAGGTTTTAGATCTAAAGACACACCTAGGGTTTCATATTACTTCCATATATTTCAAAACCATTATTTCTTAAGTTCCATCTAAATAGCTATAAGGCCCCTTGTTAACAAAGAAAATCATTAAACCACTGAGTTGTTTTCTATAAAGTTAATACTTGACTATCGAAGCCTTTGGGTTATCTTTTAGAATTTTTATAGTTAGATTTCCTTTCAAGAGACAAAATACTTTGCATTTTTTCTATGTCAAGATTGTGCAAAAACACTTGTCAACACCCGCGTGCACAACATGTAGACTTGGAACACATTGTATGTCCAACCCTAGAGGAAGTTAATCAATATTCCTTATAGACACTAATGACAATAGAACATATCCCAATGGTAAAATTTTAGGATGAAGATGAAGTCCTTGCTCAAATTATACAAAAATATTATGGGAGGGACCTACAACAACACAACTGCAACCTCAAATGCTTACATTGCCCTTTACATAATATCACATCTGCCAATGCTTCAGAGGCAACTTCTCAGTTATTTAACACATTAGTTCCTCATATTTGTAATCTCAATCTGTCAAGACTAGATGTTTCTTTGTTACGACTTCTACCTTAATGATGTAAATTATACCAAGAAGAACATTAAATGTCAATAATCAATTGACAAGATCCCAATAGTCCTCATTACTTAAAATACTACAAGTTCACATAACAACACTTTCTTGAGAATACCATGACATGAAGGGAATTGATCCTAGCCTATGCATGCATAGAATTTATATTAATGAAGGTCCCAAGTCAGTTAGGCAACCACATAGGAGAATGAACCCAATTGTGTGTGACATAGTCAAGACAAAATTATAGTAATTGCTCGATGTAGGTTTCATTTATCCCATATCAAATAGTCAATGGGTTTCCCCATTGGTAATTGTTCCAAAGAAGGGAGGAAAATAGAGAGTATGTGTGGATTATAGAGAATTGAATGTAGCCACAAGGATCATTTTCCTCTTCCTTTTATCGATCAAGTGTTGAATTTGTTGGCAACACAAGTGCAGACAACTAAGAAGGGGGTGAATCAGTTTCACATAAATTTAAAACTTATTCAACTTATTAACCTTATTTTCAATTTTGATTATTAACCATGAAAACATAAATCATCAACACATCAAAAACACACATAACACCAATATTTTTTATGTGGAAACCCTATTAGGGGAGAAACCATGGTGGAGGTCATTCCACAAGATTATACCATGTTAAAATTATAATGAAAGAAATATGGGGAATGCACATGCATTTAGGCACACTACCTAGAGCTCACTACTCAATTACAACAGGGCTAATTGCCCAAAGGAATACACATTGTCTTAAAGACTGATTATCATGAAAAGGGATTTGGTACGATAAAATAGCATATGCTAATGCGATCGATTCAGTTCAAACATGAACAATTCACTCTTACCACATCCTTCACACTTTGGTCGCCTTCAAATGATAGTAAGCTCATACACATGAAGCACTCTGACCTCCACTCACCTAAATTTGAATAAACAATGCCTCTTATATATACTGTGAAATTTATACCTGGAACGGCTGTGAAAATGACAGGCCAGATGGGCTATTTGAGTTGTATTGTGGTCATTGGTGGCTGCAGCTGGTGAGGGCCAGGTAACGCCAACGATACTTCAAATTAGTACTCCTCGAAGATGCGCATGCTTCTGACACATATGATAGAACAAAAGAAACATGGACTGCATAAGAAAATTATATTGAAGGCACAACTTTGATCAATGGAACATGCAAAAGGAGAGCATGATATAAAACATCCTGAAACGTATGAAACATCAAGCATCTGGCAAAGCTAAGATGGTGACATACCATCTTCAATTGAAACATCCATTTGAAGCAACATAAAACTGTCCAAAGTAAATCTTCGCCTTCAGATCAAATCTTCATGCGGATCTCTGAGAACTTTCGATGTAGATAAACTGGAATATACTCAACAGCAAAACCTTTAATTGAGCGATGGTCAAACATACAAAGGCTGCAGACATGTTAGAGTTCCGCTGCTACTAACAACCTGGCATGTTATTACGGAGGTACTATATCCTCTGAAGCATACCACAGCTTCGATGAATTAATGCTAATGGCTTGACATCAATGACAACACATATCAACAACACAACCACAACATCCAACAATCTCCCCTTTGGCATTTATGGAAACACATGATGTGAAAAAACCCATCAACACAACTAACTCTTGACACTTACTCCCCCTTAGACTCTGACTCATTTTCTCCTCAACTCTTCCACATGATCCTCTCCCTTATTAACACTGATTCCATAATTTTTTTCACATGATTCTTCTCCCCCTTTGACATCAATGACAAAGATTCTCTAAGCTCCACACAAACTTTGAACCACATATCTGAACATTTGAACATTTGACTACTTCGCCTAAGTAGCAACCACCACAATATCAATCCGAAACAAGATATGACTATGAAATGCATAGACTGATGCAATTCAATGCATCCTCAGTTCTTATTAGGAGAGGTAATCACCCCTAACTTCCCTCTGAGATACTCAAAAGTATCTTTAGGAAACAGCTTGGTAAAGATGTCTGCAATCTGCTCCTTAGTAGGCACATAATATAGTCTAACTTCTTTTTCACTTATCTTCTCCCTCAAAAAGTGAAACTTGATAGATATATGCTTTGTTTTTTAATGCAACACTAGATTCTTGTAAATTTTAATAACACTTGAATTATCACATAATATAGCAATATGCTCATTATACACAACTTTTATATCTTTCAACATTTGTTTCATCCATGGGACTTGATTACAATTGTTAGCAGCAACAATGTATTCGACCTCTGCAGTAGATAAGGAAATGACATTCTACTTCTTACTTAACCATGAAATCGGCTTCTTACCCAAGAAAAATCCTCCACCACTAGTACTTTTCCTATCATTTACATCTCCTGCCCAATCAGCATCAATAAAGGAACTTCAAGTAAGATCATCATCTTTAGGATACCATAGGCCAAATTCAACTATTCCCTTCAAGTATCTAAAAATTCTCTTCACAACAGTCATATGAGATTCCTTCGGATCAACTTGAAATCTTGCAATGATACATACAACATTCATGATATCAGGCCTAGTTTGGGTTAAATACAAAAATCCACCAATCGGTGATTTGTATCTTGTTTGATTTTCTTTTTAGAGAATCTTTTATTTATAAGCTTGTATCTGGTCTATGGGTGTACCAGCTGAAACTTCAATCTTGTCTTGAGCTTCTTACGATAATTCCTTCATACTTGGAACATTTGAGACCTTAAGATATCCCTTTATCTAACTAAGTGAATTTTACAATCCCAAAAAGTTTCATCTCATAATCATAGACGCTTCATGATTCATTCTCACATGTCATTATGAAACTTCATTGAAACATCATCTCCTCCAAAATGATATCATCAACAGACTTCAATCAAATATTTATTATGATCAATCTTGAAATACAGATTACTATTAGCAGTACCTTTGTTAAATCCAAGCTTCAACAAATACTTATCCAATCTTGCATACCATGCTCTAGGGGCTTGCTTGAGTCCATACAATGCTTTCTTCAACTAACACACCATATCTTCCTTATCAGTCAATTGGAATCCATCAGGTTGCTCAACATACACTTCTTCCAATTTTCCATTTAGAAAAGCTAATTTGGCATCCATCTAATAAAATTTGTAGTTCTTAGCGGAAAGGCAGCGACAGAAATAATCTTAATGATTATAGCAACAAGGAAAAATCTCTTCATCAATTCCTTCCATCACGAATAGCCAACTACCTTACTAGTCTTGCTGGTTTCTAAACCAATTCTGCCAACTCATTCAATTTGTTTCTAAAAGACCATTTGGTTCAATGGCATTTCTTATCATAGGCCTTGGACAAAATCCATCATATCATTCTTTTCAATATAACTTTGGCATCACTTTCTTCATTGTTTCCTTCAATGTTCATCCTCTACGTAAGCCATTCACACAGATGGCTCGGTCTTTTGAAATCAAACAATATTCTTCTGATTTTTTCCTCCTAGTATGGACATTTCGTTTATCACCTATAATATGATCTCATTAGTTCCAATCTTATACCTCAAGGAGTCTTCTGGGATGTTCTTCAACCTTCAAGCTCTTGTGGTCTCTCTTGTGGCATATTGTTCCATAGTTTCTCCTTGTTACTTGATTCTCTTGATTCACGGTCAGTTTGCACTTGGTTGTATTAACTTACTTTTCCTTTGTTTGTATCATCGATATTCGAAATCATCTAGTTTGGAATGTTATTCTTCTTCTTGATATTTTCAACCATTTTCTTCAATCTTTTATTCTAACATCGATAGGCCTTGCTTTTAGTAGAATAACCTTGAAAGATACCTTCATCACTCCTAGCATCAAAATTTCCTATGTCTTCATCTCTCTTACTATAAAATTTTCTTCCAAGTATCTTAAAATATTTAATAGTAGGTTTTTGACCAATCCATAGCTCAAAAGGGGTCTTACCAGTATCACCTTTGATTTGTACCTGATTGAGTGTACACAACAGTATTCATAGCTTCTCTCTAGTAGATATGAAGGAGATTTCCTTCCTACATCATTTTTCTAGCAGCATCTTCAATTGTTATGTTCTTTCTTTCCACAACTCCATTTTGCTAAGGGGTCTTCGATGCAGATAATTGTCTCCTTATTCCTTGTTCTTCACAAAAAGAATTAAATTCACCAGAAGTGAATTCACCACCTCTATCTAATCTCAAATATTTAATCTTCAAACATGTCTTTGTCTCAACCATAGTTTTAAAGATCTTGAACTTTTCTAGTGCTTCACATTTATCCCTTAAGAAGATAACCCATACCATCCTAGAATAATCATCAATGAGTAACATGAAATACCTATAACCTTGTAAACTTCTAACCTTAGAGGGACCACATAGATTAGTATGCACAAGCTCCAACAATTCATTTGAACAATGCTTTTTACTCCTAGAAGAAATTCTAATTTGCTTTCCTAACTGACATTCCTTGCATATGGCATTAGTAGGTTTCAACAACTTAGGTAGATCTCTCATAGTCTTAGTAGAACTTATCTTGACAATATTATCAAAATTAACATGACACATTCTCCTATGCCATAACCAACTTTCATCAACTTGAGCAATCGAACAACTTTTGCTAGCAGCACTTAAGTGAAAGATATTAGCTTTTATTTTTGTTCTTGATGCAATTTCATTTTCGAAACTCAATATTCTACACTTTCCATCCTTGAACTAAAGATTATATCCCTTATCAACCATCTAACCAACACTCAAAATATTATGCTTCAAGCCTTCCACATACAAAATATCATCATTATTATTCTTACCATCAAGAGAAATGCATCCTCTTCCACAAATGACACTAGTTGTATTATCTCCAAATCTCACAACACCACCATCATACTTTTCCAAGATTACAAACTTACTTTTATCTCTTGTCATATGATGTGAACATCCACTATCAATCACCCATTCATATTTCTCTTCAACTCAAGCAACTAGGGCTTTCTCCACATTTGTACAACCAACATATTTAGTAGATACATGATTATTTCCATTGATAGCAATAAATACCCATTCAGCAGCGTAGTAGCACTTATTCTAAAATCTAGGCTTGTAATGTCTTGGTTTAGGAGCTCTTTTTGGACACCTTGATGAAAAATGACCCATCTTATTACAGGAAAAATGTTTAAGAGGCAATTTTCCTTCATACTTACCTTTTCCTCTTGATACTCTTTTGACAATAAGTGCTTCCGGCTCTTCCATATCTCTTTCTTCTTCTTTAATCTATCTGATTTCATCCTCATATTTGAATGTCTTTCTAGATGAACTCTCACCCAGATCATATCTCTGTCTATATCTTCCGAAAGTAGTAGCCTTAAGTTCAGATTCAACCTTAGGAAGGGCATCACCAAATTCACTCAACTCAAAATCAATCAACTTACCAACATATCTCTGGTTATATTTGCTACAGTCTAGAGCTCTTCAACAACACTAGCTTTGACTTTGTAAGAATCAGGCAGGGATCTAAGAACTTTAGCAACAATCTCATATATGTTTATCTATCTGCCAACACATCTAATACCACACACAAGTTCATTCACTCTTTGCATGGAAGTATTAATGTTCCCATCATCACCCATTCTCAACCTTTCATATTTCCCTTTCAAACTCTACAACTTAGCAATATTTACATTAGTATCACCTTCATACAATATTTCCCAATTTTTCCAAATTGAATGAGCAGTCTTCAAATCCATAACATTTGTCATCTTAGAATTAGTCAAAGCACTCAACAAGGCTTCCATAGCCCGATTATTATACTCAGCATCTTTAGTTTTAGCAGTAGTAGTAGGAACATTCTTATGAATAACATACCTATTATATGTAATGCTCCAATGGGGTTGACTAATGCATCTCAAATGACACTCCATTCAAGTCTTCCATAGAGAATAATTTGTTCCATCAAATCTCGAACTATCCTTCTTGTAACTTTTCATCTTGGATCACCTTAAGCTATTAAACTTCTTCCAAGGAACCTTCTCTGATACCAATTTTTGGCAACACAAGGGCAGACAACTAAGAGGGGGGGTGAATCAGTTGTCACATAAATTTAAAACTTATTCAACTTATTAACCTTATTCTCTGATCTAATTATTAACCATCAAAACATAAATCATCAACACATTAGAAACACACATAACACCAAGATTTTTTATGTGGAAACCCTGTTAGGGTAAAAACCACAGTGGAGGTCAGTCCACAAGATTATACTATGTTAAAAGTATAATGAAAGAAATATGGGGAATGCACATGCATTTAGGCACACTACCTAGATCTCACTGCTCAATTACAATAGGGCTAACCGCCCAAAGGAAGAAAAATTGTCTTGAGAAGAGATTAGATTACATCTGCAAGGTTGAATTGATAAAATAGCATCACTATTAGATCCATGAGTTTTGGTTGAAATTTGCCATGAACAATTATTCCTCTTCTAAACGCCTTCTTCTGTAGTTGCTCTGCCTTGAGTGATATTCACTCATGCACATGAAGCACACTCACGGGATTCCGCTCCACACCACAATTGAATAAACAATCTGCTCTTATATATACATATGAAATTTCATCCATAGGGGTAGAAGCTAAACAAAATCAAAATGAATATAAGTTTGTCCCCCTAGAACATTTAAGATTGTGTGAATCAACTAGGTCATTAAAACAGTGAGACAAATTAAAATCTCCAACATGAGAAACACTTCGAATGTGACTCTGAGGATCCACAACATGCTGCAAAACACCATGTTGTGAGAATAAGAAAAACATGAACATACAAGAAAATGCGTCAACCACAAACTGCTTGATCAATGGACATGCAAAAGTACTATGAGCATGATCTAGAAACATCCACAAACATTATAAAACATCAGAGAAGCATCTACAACAACTAAGATAACTAGAATAGCCTCATCTTCAATCAGAAACATCAACTGAAGCAATAGAAAAACTATCAGAATGAAAATCTTCATAACTCAATCAAATCTTCACGTGGATCTTTGAAACTCGACATGGATAAACTAGATATACTCAGCAACAAACCCTTTAGTCCACAACCTCTAATCATCAACATATTGAACTTCACTTCACTATTGGCAACCTGCAACTCATTTATTACAATTTTCTCAATATCCTCAACATATACAATTTCAAATGAATTAATGCTAATAGTTTTGACATCAATGATAACCACATATTAGCAACACAAACACAAAATCCAATAGGATTCACTAGTAGGGAAGAAGTATTTATCCTTTCTAGATGGGTTCAATAGGTATAAAACAACTTTTAGTTGTCCATGGGGTACATATGCTTATTTAGTTTTTTCATTTGGATTATGTAATGCACCTACAACATTTCAAAGAGTGGCCTTGAACATATTCTCAGATTTTGTGCATGATTCCATAAAGATTTACATGGATTATTTCACCACTTATGGGAATTCTTATAAGGAAGAATTAGCTAAAATAGAAAAATTTCTTCAAAAAACGATGTCAAGATCATAACCTTTCTTTAATTCATGAAAAATGATTCATGATTTTTTGGCAAGAGACACTGCACAATTCATTTGGTGTTGTCATTGATGGAAACCCTAGTCAGTGATTTGATCTGCACATCAGTATTTGTCTATACAGAAAGTTAGATTGAAGTTTTGTGATTAACTGTCAAGTTAGAACAAAGCATCTGACATAATTGTGTTCATCGATTCATATGCAATTTTATGTTATCATTTTGAGTCATGGATCTCAAGGAAGATATTTTTATGTATGAACTATGTTATCTTTGAATCTTAGAGCTTCGTATCGATTGGTGTGAAAGTTAGAAGATCTGGTTGATTAATTTTTTGTTTAACAGTGCAAGAAGGTCGACTAGGTGAATGTAGTGTGTTGTGGATGTTCAAGGTGAAATTGTTTGAAGTATTTTCATGTTTGAGGATGTTATTTTTGGTCCTCACTATGTTGTGGCCAACTTTGGTTGGTTCGCATTGAAAATTATCTATAGATTGAGCCGAATGTTTGTAAATACTTTATGTTTTATTGAAGCCGACATGTGGTTGATTAAATCTTTAGTTGCAGATCTATATAAGCGATCATTTATATCATTTGGATGTATGTATGAAGTGTGTCAATATGTGTTGTGAAATTTAGAAGGATTGTAAAGCAATTATGCATAATTTCACTTGTGTAGAAAAGGATTTGTGATCTGAATTAAAGTAGACAGAGCAGAAGAGCAGAATCAGACAGAAGGTCATGACAAATGTGCTTAACCGAAACTGATGTTTTAGTAGATGTTATTCTCTCAGTTCAAATCTTCTGGATGTAATCCAAATTCTTTTGTAAGACAGTGAGTCTTCTTTTTTATCTGAGCAGTGAGCTTTAAGCAGTGTGCTTGAATGCATGTGCATTCATTTTGTAAACACTTATATTTGAGTATAATCATATTGTGGATTGACCTCTTTTTCCCCTAATAGGTTTTCCATGTAAAAAATATTTTTGTTATGGTGTTGTGGTTGATTGCTTTTTGTTATTGCATTTTTCTTTTGTTTCAATACTATAAGGGGTTTAAAGATCAGGTTAATAAAGTTAAATTTTGCATAACATTGATTCATACCCCCCCTCTTAGTGTTCCTTGATTCCAACATGATGATGACTAAAGGAGTGTTCTTGGGGCACTTTGTGTCTAGTAGAGGAACACATTTGGATTCTAATAAGATATAGGTGATTTCTACTCTACCTATTTCGTAGAAGCAAAAATATGTCAAAAGCTTTCTTGGCCATGCAAGTTACTACAGAAGGTTTATCCAGGACTTTAGTAAAATAAAAAATGAATTTTTTTTCTTTTATCTAGATATTGAATTTGATTGGACCCCTACCTATGAAGCAGCTTTTGAAGCACTCAAGATAGCTATTACAAAGACCCGTGTTTTGAGAGGTACTAATTGAACAATTCCATTTCATATACATATTGATGCTTTTGACTTTATCATAGGTGTTCTAGGACAAAAAGAAGGGAATTTGGAATATGTAATTTAGTACATTAGTAAAAATATTCAAGCTTTTGAGCTTAATTACACAATTACTAAGAAATAAATGTTGGCGTAGTGCATGCCATTAACAAGTTTAGACATTCTATCACTAGATACTCTTTTTTCATTCACACAAACCATGGAACAATAAGATATTTAATGAAAAAACCATTGATTGGTGGAAGGATTGTTAGATGGTTATTTTTAATACAAGAATTTGATATCACCATTATGGATAAACCTATAAAAGTAAATGTAGTAGTTGATTTCCTTTAAAGATTGCAAATCAAATCAACAAAAGAGGTATTAGATGATTTTTTTACATATGAACATGTATGTTTTCTCTCTCTATGTGTAAACACCTTGGTACGCAGATATAGCTAGCTATTTGGTTGCAAGAAGAAAACATCCACATTTCTCACCTAGGGAAAAGTGCCATCTAGTAGAACATAAATTTACTTCTTCATGGGTGGTTAACTATCTCTTTTATACAAGGTTAGATAAAATAATGAGGAGATGTATCAAGGAGGATGAAGTATATTATATTCTTAATGCTTTCCATGATGAGCCCTGTGGAGGAAACTTTACAGCTAAGAGAACTGTAATGTCGAAAAATTGCACCCCTTGAAATTTCACATACATTCTTGCATCTAATTTAGTGTCCACTCCTTTAGCATCTTGTGTAGGATCATTTTAGCACTTGCATAAGCCTTGTTCCCCTCTCAAGATGCTTGAGACCCCTTTTCAATAGCTACCTTCGTGCACCAGTTGTGTGTTAAATCTTGTGCTTTTCCCATTCATGTCATTTTGTAGCGTGATGTGTTCAGACATTAGCACGATATGCGAACATCTGTGCACCGCGCTAGCATCCTGTGATGTTTCAACATTCAAACAACTGCTTTTCCACATGTTTTCCACTTGTCATCTGCTTTTGTTGGTGGTAACAGCTAGGGACACCTTGTAGCCGCCCAGGAAGCTTCGTTTACCTCTTTAAAAGTCATTTTTTCAACTCATTTAAGCTTTGGCTTCACTCTAGCTTCTTTCTAACCTCGGCTCTAATATTTTCTCTTGATATTTTGCTTGCACAAATTCATACAAATTGCTATAGTGGCTTCAAGCTCTCATGTTCTCACAACACTCTTTACATCTCTCCTGGCTCTCATAGCCCTCCCTTTTGTTCTTTCTCTCCCTCTTTGGCTTGTTTAAGCTTTGCAGCTCTATCTCCCTTACTTTGTGCTTACGAGCATCTTGGGATTCCATATCCCCTATCTATTGCATCCTTACTTTGTGATATGAGTTCTCCTCGAGCGGGGATTGATTTTATCACCTACATTTTGTGATACGGGTTCTCTTCCTCGAGTGGGGTTTGCTTTTATCACTCATCACATAGTTTATTTTTCTCTATTTGTCTAGTTGTCTGTGGAGGTGGCAACACCAAAACGGGGGTTTGACTGAGGAAAACCCCTATATAGCCCTAGCACTTTCCCCAGATCTTAGACATGTAGGTATTGAAGACATTCACATGTTGGAGGCTTCATCACTTGCATGGTTGTGAGCATTTCCTTTCTATCTCTTATTATCTTTATCATCAATTTCACTTTATTCTAGTTCTATCACATTTTATTACTTTATCGCATTTTGTAAGTTCTTAGAAATTAGATTGCTAGCAGTTATTTAGCTATTTTCTATGACATTCTTGCTTTCTGGTCCATATGGATGCTAGCATGCCAAAGATACGCTAGTGTGTCGCACTGTCATCCTAGACCCGCACTGTTGTCCCAGACCTGCACTTTCGTCCTTTGGCCAAGAGATTTTTAATTTTCCCAGAGAATCTCGGTGACCTGCTCTTTCTAATTCTAGAACTCTCACGTTGTTCCTTGAGGTAGTTTAGGGTAGTTCACTCTGTAAGGCTCTCTGAATGAAGAGAAATCATGATTAGTGAATCCCCCTTCTCTACAAGAACAAATCTAAAGATACTAACCACAGGATAATATTAACCTACATTACATAAGGATGTAGTTAAACATTTATGGAGATATGATAAATGCCAGAGAATGGGAAGACCTACTAGGAGTGATGAAATTCCTCTCCAGCCACAATTGGTCATTGCATTATTTGACAAATTAAATGTGTACGTAATGTTTCAAATGGTGGCTTTCATAGGATGGCATAGAAGCAACGAAACATGCCCAGTTCCAGGTCCATGTGCCCTTCCTTGAAAAAATAGACAAAACATTAGGGAAACATTCGTAATACTTTTCCCTCTCCCCATGATTGGAAAACATATTTAAAATTATTACCATGGTAAAATAAAGATACATTGTTCTCATATTTATAATTATTTGTCATTCTCTATGGCTGGTCATTCTTCATTGGATGTTGTCATTTAATTGTTGTGTCCTTGCTCGTGATGTTCCATGTTTGGTTGCTTCTATGCCATCCTATGAAAGCCACCATTTGAAACATTTCTTACATATTTAATTTGTTCTGCACATGTTGCACCTTGAAGTTTCTATGCCATATTTAATGACTCACATTTATTAAATGCACAGAGGTTGCATTAAATGCTTCACTCCATATATAATCTTCTACATGCCAATTTCCAATTCCCTGCACCATTCTTTAATATCCTAGGTCTCATACTTGATATGTTGTGCCATTTTTATTTTTCTAATGCTTTAAATTGTTGCACCATAAATATTTAGAGATTCTTTTACTGGGGATTTTAATGGTGTTGGGAACTTGGTTGCAAAAGACACACCATTATTAGACTGGTAGCATCATATTTATTTTATTTGATATCTTTAAAGTTACTTCAATATCCTTCTCATTAGGCACAAACCTCAAGGCTTCAGAATATCATCGCCACTTCCTACTTTTGTTGTTCTCCATCTTGGATGATGTCAAAATTTGGCTTGAATACAACCATGCTATGGATAACTAGAGATTTTTTCCTCTTTATGTATTACTAAGATTAGCTTGAAATCCCTTGAATAACATAGAATGTCAAGGCAAAGTTTTTATTTATTTATTTTTTTAAACAATTTAAAGCTACAAGACTAGAAAAAGATAAAACTTAGGGCAATGACAATAAACTCCCACCAATCAACCACTATACAACATCACTCAGACCCTTTTGGAGGTTGTTTTATGTCCATTTAAAAGCTGAAGGGAAACCCATACTAGCATTGTTTAATGTAGCTCTTATGTGGATTTCACAAGCAGACCAGATATGTTCATGACCTATTATCCTCATTCTTCTCTAAATCTCAATTCCTCAGTGGATGGTGGGATGTCAGTCAAATGGGTCAGTGGTCATCTTCACACTTTTCATTCTTTAATATCCTAGGTGTCATACTTGATATGTTGTGCCATTTTTATTTTGCTAATGCTTTATCTGTAGTGTAGATTCTTAATTACTCTTTTAAACATTAGGTTACCTGTTTGTCTGTACATGTTGTAGAAATTTGATAATTTGTACTTGGGATTGCTGGTAGTAGTTTTCTTGGCTGACCCTCTTAGCTGTTTTGTTGCAACATACATGCTTGTATTCTGGAATGGTGCTATGTTTGCAGATGCTTGCTTGAACATCTTCTTTCCTTTAAGTTCCTACTTTGGGTTTAGTTTTGGGGCTTGAAATTTTCTGCTTACACCTATATCATCTTTCACTCCACATTTTGTTAAAAAATGTAATTTTTTTATGCATACACCTACATCATCTTTGTATGCATGGACTACTAGTATGAAAAAATTTCAAACACAGTAAAAACCCTAAATCACTCAACTGTCCAAATTGTGGTTACCCAATACCTATTTGTTGAACCAAAACCAATCTATCCACAACTGCTACTTCAATCTATTCATAATAAATTGTTGGCATATGGCTTGTTTGATGGCATGTGGCTTCTAGTGTTATCATTGATGGCAACCTAAGTGATACCTCTAGTCCGCAGATTAAGATTTATCCCTACCAGAAAGATAAGTAAAGATTAGAGTTCTACTGACAAGTATGAAGAACAGGGTATTTGGCCAGTTAGTCGATCTGTATACTTCACCGGATCATCATTTTGAGTTGTGGATCTTCGAGAGAGTTTTTTAAGCATCTATACTATCTTTTTGTTAAGTTTTGTGATTTTTCATTGATCAGTGTATGAGTTAAGAGATCTGGTTGGATGCTTTGGCAGGATGTTTTTCTGTTTATTTGCTCATTATGGCCGACCTAGTGAATGTCGCATGTCGTAGATGTATAAGGAGTAATTGATTAATTGTTTCTTGTGTTGGTTATTTTGTTTTTGGTCCTAGCTATGTCTTAGCCAACTTTGATGGGTGCACATTAAATTTAATTTGTGATTTGAGCCAACCATTGAAGGATATTTCATGTTTTGTTAAAGCTGACTTGAAGCAATGAAATCTTTGTTAATGGATATATATATGAGATCGGTAATTTAATTTGTGTGTGAGAAGCAAGTGTAAGTGTGCGAATGTGTGTGAAGAGCAGAGCAAATGTATGTGAGAATATCATAAGGGTGATTAGGTGATCTATGCACAGTTTCAGAAGGGCAGAAAAATAGAGAAGAGCAGAGTAGAGCAGAGCACAAATACAAAATTAGTCAGAAGGGTTGAAGATCATCTACTGAGCTTCATTGGAATTGAATCCAGGCATTTGGAGATGCTATCCTCTCAGTTCAACTTTTTGTTGTAATCACAAAAATTTTGTAAGGCAATGAGCCTTCCTTATTTGAGCAGTGAGCTCTAGGAAATGTGCCTGAATGCATGTGCATTCCCTTTTATTCATAATTTTAATAGAGTATAATTGTGGATTAATCTCCACCACAGTTTTCCCCTAACAAGGTTTCCACGTAAAAATATTGGTGTTATGGTGCTTTGATTATCTTGTTCATGTGCTTGCATCTTTATTTATGTTTATGTGTTGTAAATGGTTTAAGATATGGATTTAAAGTTTAAATTTGTTGAACACTAATTCACCCCCCCTCTCAGTGTTCCCTGAGTCCAACATAAATGATAGATCTAAAAATATTGTGGTTTTAGAGCTACTAGTTCTTGAGCTCCCCTTTACAACGCAAAGAGCCAATATATATATATATCTATTTTCCTTTAAAAACAAAGATAAATATGCTTAAAAGGAAAAGATCATTGGTTGCATACACTCTTTGTAAACAACCTTTGATTCGTAAGTTAAAAAGTATGGAGCACAGGGCCATATACATTGAATCACATATCCAATTTCCTCTTTCCATTGTCCTATGCAATTGCACAACATGCATAGTATAGAGAATATGAATCATCTCTCGATCAATGACAGTTTGTAATTTTTTATGCATACACCTACATCATCTTTGTATGTAGGGATTACTAATGTGTAAGTTTTTCAAACACATTAAAAAATCTAACTCACTCAACTGTCCAAATTGTGGTTACCCAGTACCTATTTGCTGAACCAAAACCAATATGTCCACAACTACTACTTCAATCTATTCACAATAAATGATAGATCTAAAAATATTGGGGTTTTAGAGCTACTAATTCTTGAGCTCCCCTTTACAACACAAAGAGCCAATACATATCTATTTTCCTTTTAAAAAAAAGAAAAATATGCTTAAAAGGAAAAGATCATCGGTTGCATACAGTCTTTGTAAACAACCTTTGATTAGTAACTTAAAAAGTATGGAGCACAACACCATCATATAGTCTTTGTAAACAACCTTTGATTAGTAAGTTAAAAAGTATGGAGCACAACACCATATACATTGAATCACATATCAAATTTTCTCTTTCCATTGTCCTATGCAATTGCATGGCATGCATAATATAGAGAATATGAATCATCTCTTGATCAATGGTAGTTATATGTTGGCATGTTACCTATATAATCTCTCACTCCAAAGCTACCCCATTAAAAGTCATGGACCTATGAGTGCATCTGAATTCTCCTCAGCTTGAAACCACTAGTGCTCAAAAAGTGGTGACTGAGGAAGGGAGAGTGGTGAGTGGAGGGGAGAGTGGTGACTTGGGGGGGAGTGGGAGGTGGGCCACCCCTACTTTTTTTCAACCAAGTCAGCTCTTAATTCTCCTCAGCTTAAAACCACTAGTGCTCAAAGAGTGGTGAGTGGAGGGAAGAGTGGTGACTTAGGGGGGGGGGAAGTGGGAGGTGGAACCTCCCTAGTTTTTGTCGACTAGAGTGGTCATTCTATAGTTGGAAAAATTGGTCTCAAAGATTTATCTATTTGTTTTGAGGTTCACTTGTATTCTCTATTTGATTCTTCTATTAAAGTGCTCTACAAAATCATATTGGTTTTGGAGCCCATGATAACTTCAAATGTTTTCCAAGTGATTTTATTGATCTGGTTGGTGTCTTGGCCTTACCTATTTCACTGGTAGTAGTTTTGTTGACTAACTTTGTCAGCGATTTTGCTGCAACATACATGCTTATAGTCTAGAGTGGTGCTCTCTTTGGAGATGCTTGCTTGATCATCTTCTTTGCTTTCCAGGTGCTTAGAACACATGATGGAAACATATTTGGCATACATAATTGTGATAGAACTCTGATGAGGTAAAAAAACCTCATCAACATAATGGACTCAATATGCAAACCTATACCTTTCAACCCAATTTACCCTGCCAATTAATTACCTTTAGGATAAATAATTGCTCTCTTTTTATGAATAAACATGCAAACTTTACTTCTTGGAATTAGTCGAAATAAGCTAACTTATGCTAATTTAATGGTTTAGTCCTTGAGCATTTCACATGTCAACTTCCACCACCTGATTACCATTCCAATCAAAAGGGAAATGAACACAGGTCTCAACACCATTGAAGACAAGCGAGCAGGTGCCAGAATTTTAGGTGCATACGTTATGGGTCGAGTCTTCGTAGTTCTACTATTTTCAGTTTCAAAAACTTTATGTTTCATGTCAAGCCTCTTTAATATTTCATGTCATGGGCTTTAAAGTCCATTAGTTGTTGAAAATATGTTAAAAGACTTTATCAATTGGAAAGTAGTATTTTGTTAGCCGCTTTCATATAAATATGTAACTGAACATTGCAAATGATGAATATACAAAAGAATATCATTATGCCGCCAATATGTCTTTTTGAGAAAAACTATCATATGAATAAAAATGAGTTTTCCCACCACTCTTTGAATTATTGAGCAATATGAATGGAGTCCTTTGAATGAAGTATTTTGGAGATTACCATTCATGTGATTTGAGATAGCGTAGAACACCTGAGAGCTGGCCACTAGAGGGTTATAGATAGATAGATAAGTATTTTACTTCTTATTATATATTTTCTTTAGTAGATAATAATTAAAACTGGAATTTACTTTCATGTGTGTGTCTCATGTTGTCAGTGTGAATCCTGCAGGTTGTAGTTAAGTCCGTAGTATCTGAAGTTCCATAGCACCTTCCTTTAGTTATTTATGTTAAATCATTTGATGCTGGTTGTTTTAGATTGTTATCTTTTAATTATCCCAATGTTTCATAGCTTCTTTACTGGTTTTACTTCTTCAACAATTTATACATTTCTCAGTTTAATCATTTCTATGCTTTCTAGTTTAGTGGTTATAGTTTTTAGATTTATAGTTTTATGCTTCTTAATATAGTTATTTCAAGCTTTCTCGATAGATGATTTCCTACTTTCTAATTTTAAGAGGCTTTTTAGTTTAGAGTTTTATTCTGTTTCTTGGTAGTTAGAGAACTTGAGAGAGAGAGATAATCAAGATGACTTCTATTGCATACAACCTTTGGATATTGCTTGGTCGATATATTGATGTGTTTATCAACTAAAGTGTTAGGACCTGATGACAACCTACCACTTTTTGGTGCCATTGTCGGGGAACCTTTCTTTTTCTTTTTGAATACCCCTTTTAGGAATAGAAATAGTTCTACGGCTTCTTTTCTGCACGGTTAGGAAATGAGGTCCCTAAAAAAGATTCATACCAAGAACTTATTAAGGAATTTATCAAACAAGGTCAACTTGAGACCTTCCCACATACCCTGGAAAGAGAACGTATAGTGGTCGAGGAGCATATTCTTTTGAAAAATCCTGAACCTCACCCAACTGAGCAAATTTTGGAAGAGGATTGCATCCCCTTCCACATCATGGGTGACTGAAGAAATGTCGCCAACAACAATGATAACCCTCCACCACCACACACATTCACTTATCTTATTGCTATTGATGCAGATGACGATACAACAATGAAAAATATCTCACTAGCTTTCTTGCCAACCTTTCGAGGTTTGTCTAATGAGGAGACTTATTAGTTTCTATTTGATTTTAAAGTCTTGTGTCAGACATACAACTACAAGAATGATAATAAGATACTAAAGATTTTCCCTTCCACTCTGATGACATAAACAAACTTCGTGAGGAGTTTTCCATCTTCAAAACCAAAATTCTTGTTCAACTAAACACCACCTTAGATGACATACAGGCTAAAACCTAAAATCTTGAGACCTTGTCTATTTATTTCCCTAGGTGTCGAAACAAACATTTGCTAAGGGAATGTCCCTTGGAAAAAGTTGATAATATTGATGTTTTCCAAGTGTGTGAAAAAAATCACCCCATCGATCAATGTGAGCTACTGAATGCCATAAAAAATTCCAAGAAAAGAACCCTAGTTGAGGAAGAAGTGAATGTTATCAATCAAAGAACTGGAGGCAATTTTTCCTATGGCCAGAATTCCAATCCTAACTGGAGACCCCAACCCAATTGGAACAATAATCAATGGGTTGCACCCTAGCCTCAAGTACCACCTCCAGTACCCTCTAATTGGGTAACCTATCCTTGGGGACCACATGAATGGGAAAACCAATCTTGGGGTAACCCTCAATGGCCCAACTAGTCTCAACAATAGTGGTACCCTCAAAATTCCATTCCTCAATGGAATCAACCCCAACATCAGTTTTATTCTGGCCTTAAGAGGATGCCTACTCAACAACAAACTCTCCTACCACCCCCCAGAACACTCAGCAAACTGAACAAGTTAACCAACCACCACTTCTGACGCAACTAGTTCTAAACCCAAAGAACAATCACCCAAATACTTTGGTATATTCTGCCGAACAAGAAAATGTCACTGGACTTAATGCCATACACTGTGGGAATCTGTAATTGAGGTATGGGAAAACACTTTTGCAACCGACTATTGAAGAAATCATAGATGAAGTTGTCAAGAAGTCTGCTGAGAAAACCACAATAACACCCACATTCCTAGAACAAATCCCAGACACTACGCAACAAGAGCTTGACCCACCATCTTTAGCAGGAGCTTCCGACCTACCTCAGGAGGAGGGAGTCAGTCTCCAATTGAACTTTCGAAGGATTTTGCACCTAAAGACAAAACCAAAGAACCTTTTCTGGAGCATTTGAAACCAATTCTTGTGAAAGATGCTTTGGAAATGACCTCACCCACTAAAATGACATTGATACAAGAAATTAAACAATTGCATATTGAAGTTCATTTGCTACAAGAAATTAAGGAAATTCCTGAGTTAAACTAGTTGATTAAACAATTGTGTATTAAGACCCTAGGGAGAAAACCAAAATGAATCAACACCATCCACATAAATGGGTACCTAGCTGACTTGTTGGCTAGGATGACCACTACTCTAAAATATGATGATCCACAAAAGTCTGCTTATAACAGTAACAGTTAATGAGGTAGCAATACCTAATGCTTTGGGGGACTTGGGAGCAGCCATTAATGTAATGATTGTTGATGTGATGGAAAAATTGGTACTTACTAATCTACACCCCACAACTATAGTCTTACAGATGGTGAATCAATCCATAGCTATTCTCAAGGGCATCATTGAAAATGTTCTTGTCAAAGTGGATTATGGGAATACCCAGTATATTTCCATATAATTGAATCCCTGACACCCAAAGATAGTTAATCAATAGTTTTATGGCCATGGTTGGCTACTGTTGTAGCCAAAATTGACTACAGAGAGGGAGGAATGACCATCTCACATGGATCTAATAGCAAACATTTGTTTTTGTATCCTCCTATCAAGCCTTCTGAACATGATAAAGTATGGGTTGATGAACCAAAAAGTCCCAATGGATAGGAAAATTTGGATTCACTGGTTATGGTAGTCATCAAACAACATAGTGGAGAATTAGAGGATGAATTAGAAAATGACGTGGAAAGTCTTGCAATGGATTCCAACAGTGAAGAAATGATGGACATAGAAGAAATTATAGGACACCCAATCAACATAGACCACACAGAATTTGATGATGCCAGTTTCATAGGATTACCTTGTCCTTTGATGAACTTAGTTCCAAAAATTCATCATTTCTTTGCAAACCTTGCTTGGCTTCATAAAATTGTACCTCACAACTATCCTCTCAACACCCTAATAAGGCCCATGTACACTATAAGATCCAACCAACCGGCCATTATGTTGCTGCCAGGAAAAACTTTGAACATCAACAGTTGGCTGACTAAGAAGGAAGAACACAGATTATTTGACACCTTGGTGAATAGATGTAAATCATTCGCTTGGGACTATATAGATATGAGAGGAATACACTCTAGTGTGTGTATGCATCATGTCTATACTGAGGATGTTCAACTTGTTTTCCAATCATAAAGGAGACTCAATCCTGCTTTGAAAGACATCGTTAAAACCAAGATTGACAAACTCTTATAGGTAGGATTTATCTACCCAATTTCTGATAGCAAGTGGGTGTCACCATTAGTTGTAGTTATAAAGAAGAATGGGAAGTGGATAGTGTGTGTAGACTATAGGGAGCTTAACAAAGCAACACACAAAGATTATTTCCCCTATCATTTGTGGACCAAGTGTTGGATAACTTGGCTGGGAGGAAATATTTTCATTTTTGAATGGATTTAGTGGATACAATCAGATACAGGTGGTAGCAGAAGACCAAGATAAGATGACCTTCACCTTCCCTTGGGGGCCATTTTCATATCGGGTTCTCCCCTTTGGGCTATGTAATGCCCCTGCAAAGTTTTAGAGGGCTATCCTGGCTATATTTGTTGAGTTGGTAAATGAGTGTGTGAAAGTTTATATGGATGAATTCACTATATACAGTTCAAATTTTGATGAAGCCCTCATGAATCTAGACAAAGTGTTAAAACGGTGTGAGGATCATCATTTGTCCCTAAGCCACGATAAATGTCTGATCATGGTGGAACAAGGAATAGTGTTGAGACATCATATTTTATCCGAAGGGATTAAAGTTGATCCTAAGAAAATTGAATTCATACAACAACTTAAGATCCCAAAAACTCAGACTGATGTCAGGAGTTTGTTAGGGCATGTTGGATACTACCAAAGATTCATTGAAAATTTTAGCAAAATTGCAGCCCCTATGTTTTCTCTCCTTCAGAAGAACATAGACTTCATTTGGACACCTGAGTGTGAGTCTTCATTTTAAATTATCAAGGAAAAACTCATCTCTACCCCTGTCCTTCGAGGACCTAATTGGAGCCTGTCATTCCATATTTATGTTGACATGTATGATGATGTCATTGGAGCGGTTATAGGGCAAGAAGATGAGAATGGAGAAAAATATGCTATATACTTCATCAACAAGAATTTGATGCCAACAAAAAAGAATTACACCACAATAGTGAAATAATTCTTGGTTGTAGTGCATGCAATCAAGAAATTTTGACATTATGTCACAGGATACAAAGTTATAGTGCACACAGACCATGCATCCATCAAGTACCTCATGAATAAACCCATGGTAAATGCAAGGATAATTAGGTAGTTACTCCTCTAGGAATTCAATTTGACAATTGTTGACAAACCGGGGAAGTCCAATGTAGTCGTAGACTTCTAATCTCGGATTAAACATGATGGCGGTTGTGCTCCAGTACAAGACGAGTTCCTAGATGAAAATATATTTTCCATCTCCACTAAAACCCCTTGGTTTGCTGATATTGTGAATTATTTAGCCACTGCAGAAGTACCACTTCACTTTTCATCAAAATAGAAGAAACGCCTCATTAGAGAGAGTGCCACTTTCAAATGGATTAATGGAATATTTTTTGATGTGGACCTGATATGGTTTTACGATGGTGTGTTAGGGAAGATAAGACCTATAGTATCCTCAGAGCCTATCATGATGACCCTTCTAGAGGGGATTATTTTTCTAAAAAGACAACTCACAAGATTCTGGGAGCATGATACTATTGGCCTTCAATGCATAAGGACATCAAGAAGTACGTTCGCAGATGTGATGAATTCCAAAGGGTAGGAAGACTGACTGTATCTAATGAAACACCCTTGTAGCCTCAGATAGTCCTTGAACCATTTGTAAAATGGGGATTGGATTTTATTAGCCCTATAGACCCTCCTTCACAAGGAAAAGAGTATATTTTGGTCTGTACCGACTAAATGACTAAGTGTGGAAGTGCAAGAACTACACATTGCTAGGGAAGAATAGGTAGCTAATTTTCTTTACAATAGAATCTTCCCCAAATTCGGGTCTCCTAGAATAATTGTTACAGACCAGGGCCCCTAGTTTATGTCTAAATTTATGTTGGAATTCACAAATCATTTGCAAGTAAGTCATAAGAATTCCTCACCCTACCACCCGTAGGAAAATAGACAAATTGAAGTCACTAATAGGGAGTTGGAGAACATTTTAACAAAAATAGTTTCTTCGGGAAGGGAAGATTAGGCTAGGAAACTATCAGAAACTATCTAGGCCTACAACACAACTTGGAAATCAACTACTAGCTATAGTCCCTATGAGTTATTCTTTGGGAAGAATCCCCTCTTACCCATTGAATTTGAACTCAAAACCCTTAGAATAACCATGGAGTTGGGCATGGATCTTAAACGAGCCCAAATTGAGAGAGTTTTACAACTTGGTGAACTAGATGAACTCTGTTTGGATGTCGTCCATCAAACTGAACTGGTCCAACAACAACATAAGGTCTGGCATGATAAGCATATCAAAGAGAAAGAATTCCATATTGGGGATTGGGAATTATTGTTCTATTCCAGATACAAGGATCATCAAGGGAAACTTAGAACACACTGGCTTGGACCATACAAATTTTTTGAAGTGTTTGCCAATGGTTCAGTCCAGTTGAAACCTATTGATGGTGATACCCGAACTCTTCTAGTTAATGGGCATCGTTTATGCGTCTATCATAAACTTGTTAATAAAGAAGAGTTTACAAAAATGGTAGAAACGCAGGGAGAAATTTAGTGATTGACTTTGCTAAAACAAGGTCAATATAGTTTTGTCAAATAAATAAATGAGCCAAGAAAAAAGAGATAAAAATAAAAATAATAATTTTATTTTCATTTATGAATGTTTCTTCAATTTCTTCATCAACTTCACCATTTGGATAATTTGACTAAATTTTTTCTATATTTTGCAAGACTTCATCTTTTTGGAAAACACAATTCCGGCACACCCTACTACGATGCTCCAGAATTTGTCAGCGCAGTTACTGTGATGCTCCGAAACTTGTTGCTGCAATGCTCCACAACTTGTACAATGGACTTGTCCCACTCCTCATCCTGATGCTTCGTTCTGATGCATCACCCAATGATGCTTTGGGAATCCAAGGCCAAAATGTCACATCTTTCTTCCTTCTAGTGGTATCTTTTCAGTGATGCTCTAGAATTTTGCTCAAGTGCTCTAGAAATGTGTTTGGATGCTCCAGAAATTTTGGTTGTTGCTCCGGTTGCATCTTTCGACAACGCTCCAGAAATTTTGGTTGTTGCTCTAGCCGCATCTTTTGATGATGCTCCATAAAGTTTGGTTGTTGTTCTGGCTGCATCTTTCGACGATGCTCTAGAAATTTTGGTTGTTGTCTCAGCTGCATCTTTCCAGTAGTGCTCCGAAATATTCAATTTTGTTTCCATGTTTCAATGACATCTCTCTACGATGTTCCAAAACCCTCTTTTCTTCTACTTTGGTTGCATCCTTTTGATAATGCTCTGAAATTTTTGTAAGCTTTTTCTTTCTAGTCTTTTGATTTTTCCTAAGTTCTGCGCATGCCCATTGTTTGATTTTATGCCTCTTCAAGATATGCTCCCTAATAATGATTTTTCCACATCATACCGAATCTTTCCATGACAAATAAAATTATTCTGACACCTTTTTGTCATAATAATTTTCGCTGCCATCTCAACCATTTCATCTATGCCATTATTATCCACCGCCACCCCCGCCAAATTACATGACTATCTAATTACATCAACACAGGTGAGTGACATTCAATCTAATGACAAGACATAAGGTGCATGCGAATTTATTTATTTAGAATGTTGGTAATTATTATTTTAAATAAAGGCTAATTAATTGGCATAACCTGTTCCTTCTTGCAATTTTGAAACTTGTGCCTTCACACGATTGTTGAAATTATAGCAGTAGTTGTGAAATTCCCCATGAAAACTCATCATAATTACTTAGTAAGGTGACAATAAATGTGATAATTAATTCCTCCTCCATTGGTATATCGACACATAATTCTTTTTTCATCTGCAATTTAGTAAGGAAAGAATTACAAAGTTCTACAAAATTTTGTTGACTAGCAAAGAAGCAAAGAGAATGGGAGGATCCAAGAAGAAGTCTGAGGCAATTTATGTAGCTCCATTGTTGGCATTGGGAAATATTGTAGCTTTATTTCAAAAATTTGGGTGGTTGGAATTCATGAAACAATTTGAAGGATACACAGAGCAACTAATAAGCGATTCCAAGTAAGTATGAAAACCATTGCTCATCTTTTCGGTCTCAAAAATAAGGGAATTAATATAATTTCTCTTCTAGAACCCTGGAGCACTATTGTAGCCTAGATAATTATGTATTTCACCTATGAGGGACAAATGACTACAATAGTGGGACCCCCTTTTCGTTTGCTGACTCATTTACACCATGACATTGAGAACCCTTCTCTTAGGATAAATTTACTATCCTTCCTATGTCATTCAGTCACCTCTATGATGGGAAAGTACAAATTTTGGATAGGGCCCCTCAAACATCATGGTCTCATACATTTTATATGCAAATATCATTTCCACAAAAATCCAGGGAAGAAATGGCAAAGGTTTATGTGGAAATTTGAAAATGTAGAGCTAGGAAGGTTGCTTGAGGAGGGGGAATCTTCCAAAAAAAAATAACAACCCTTAGGAGAACCCTCCTCGGAGGCATTCGATGCTCCTGAATCCCAATAGACCTCAATGACTCCTAGCAGCGATGCACCGAAAACTTTGTCCAAATGAGCTAGAAATCTTAGGACATGAAGGGGAGGTGGAAATTATGCATTCCAGAGATGAAGAGGAACCTCCTCACAAGAGGAAGAAATGAAGCAAAGTTACCTTACAAATGACTCCTCCTCTACAGAGAAGTAAAAGGTTGTCTTCAGGGGCCAATGAAACCGAACCCTAGGACATAGGAAGTACTTCCAAAAGTAAGAAGGCCAAGACTCCAGGGAAGGTGGTAGAAATTGATAGTCCACCTGATAGTAAGGAAATAGATGAAACATAAAAGCAAGGTGATCAATTTCGTAGGGGAGAGGACAAGAAAACCCCATCACCCAAGGAACAGAAGGGGGAGAAAACATAGTCGCCACATTCAAAGCAGATTGAAGATGAACCTATGGGGGGATTTTCTCCTTTTCTTGATTGATTGGGAAGCATACCTAAAATTGAGGGAAAAGTGCCTCATGAAATTCCCCATCCATCCTTCTTTGTGGATATTGAACTTCTTTGTGGATACTGAAGAAGAAGAAAATATGCCTCATACTGATGTAGAAATTCCTCACTCATCCTTCTCTATGGATATTGGGGAAGAAAGTGTGGCTCATACTGATGTAGAAACTCCTCACTCATCCTTACTTGTGGATACTGAAGAAAATGTGCCTCATATTGATACATGAATTCCTCATTCATCCTTCTCTGTGGAGACAAAGGATATAGAATCTAGCCAAACAAAATGAAGAATTAGAAAAATTAGAAGTAGAAATTGAGGAATTAAGAACCAAGCTACAAGATGATGAAGCACAAATTAACCAACAGAAAGAAGACATTGAGGTACAAGCTTCCATTGTACATAAAAGAGACTAGGAAATTGCAAGATTGACAGAACAAATGGAGGAAAAAGATAAGCTCATTGAACAGCTGCATTAACAGATTTAGCAATGGAATCAACAAGATAAACAATAGAAGGTTGCTCTATCTAATAGAGATAAACAAATTCAAAAATTGAAAAATAATTTTATGTAATTATTTAGTGCTTTTGAGGAAGAAAGAAGTAGACAAGAAACAAAATTAAATGCTTCTATGGGTAAGATTGTGGAATTAGAGCAAGAATTGCAAGAGAGTGACACTAAACCAATTATGGAGCCAAAAGAGACACAAACTAAACCCATTGTCATAGATTGGTTCTAGGTACGCATCCCTCCAATACAAATGAAATGGATAGAGCACTGCTATCTTTTAAGGGATGTGGAATTTGAGAATAATAGGTTGAAGAGGGAATTGGTAATGTTAAAAGAATCCTTTCATCAAGCATATAGGGGTAACCAGGATGCTTGTGAAATTGGTGAACTACTCTTAGCTTGTAGAAGACCATCTAGGTTGTACTCTATGTTTCTTAATGAACAACTTTTAAGATGGAAATTACAAAGAATTCTCCAAGATCAGCCACATGATCCTGATGACAAGGAATTTGTAAAGATATTTGTTAAGTCACTCCCTAAACAACAAGATTTGTTATGTGAGTTCTTTGTTCATAATTTTCTCTTGGAAGAATATACATATTTCTATGTTAATTTCTTTATGGGAGAAGTACAATTTAGATCATTCATGTTTACAGTGAGAAATCAGCTTCACTAGCAAGATAGATCAAGAGAATATGCACATGAAGAAAGGACTATGGGGTTCCAAATGATATATCCTCATAGGAAGCCTTTCTTTTTCAAGGCACAATTTCTGGGCATCCAACTTAAAAAGGAAGTATAGGGAAAGTACAATAACAACCTTCGACTGTGCTATGATCACTTTCAACAACAAGGACCAAAATTGATAGGAAAAGCTTGGCATGCATGTGAAGAGTGGTATACCCCTCTTCCTATGTATCTCAAGAAAAGGGAAATAATTTCAGCCCTTAATATTAGATGGTTCTATAGAAGAGCAATATATTTGGCCAAAATCCTTGAAGAATTGAAGATTAATTGAATTGGTATGAGGTATAGACCTCCTCTCCTTCTTTCACCACCTTCTTCAAAATATACCAATCTGGACCACAATGATGATAGTTTTGCAAGGTGGGTTCAAAGAGTCACTTTTCATTAGGGATACTTTAGGGCACCAAGGTAGCTAGATACAAAGGTAGATGACTTTTATGATCTCAATGCCAAGTATGAGGAGATGAATAAGGGAAATCAAGGATAGGGGACACATTAGAGAGCAAGAGGACCTGCTTGGGCTTAGGAAGGGGAGGAAATGATGAGGTAAAACTAATCTCATCAACATAATGGACTCAATATGCAAACCTATACCTTTTAGTCCAATTTACCTTTCCAATTAATTACCTTTAGGATAAATAATTGCTCTCTTTTTATGAATAAACGTGCAAACTTTACTTCTTGGAATTAGTCAAAATAAGATAACTTATGTTGATTTAATGGTTTAGTCCTTGAGCATTTGACAGGTCAACTTCCACCACCTAGTTACCATTCTAGTCAAAAGGGAAATGAACGCGGGTCTCAACACCGTTGAAGACAAGCGAGTGAGTGTCAAAATTTCAGGGGCATACGTTATGGGTCAAGTCTTCATATTTTTGTTATTTTTCAGTTTCAAAATTTTTATGGCTCATGTCGAGCCTCTTAATATTTCATGTCATGGGATTTAAAGTCCATTAGTTGTTGATAATATGTTAAAAGACTTTATTGACTGGAAAGTAGGATTTTGTTAGTTGCTTTCATAAAAATATGTAACTGTTGCAAATGATGAATATACAGAAGAATATTGTTATGTTGCCAATATGTCTTTTTGAAAAAAACTATCATATGAATAAAAATGATTTTTCCCACCACTCTTTCAATTACTGAGCAATATGAATGGAGTCCTTTGAATGAAGTAATTTGGAGATTACCAGTGCATGTGATCTGAGATAGCGTAGAACACCCAAGAGCTGGCCATTCGAGGGTTATAGATAGATAGATAAGTATTTTACTTCTTATTCTGTATTTTTTTTAGTAGATAATAATTAAAATTGGAATTTATTTTCATGTGTGTCTCATGTTGTCAATGTGAATCCTGCAGGTTGTAGTTAAGTCTATAGTCTTTGATTTAGTATCTAAAGTTCTGAAGCACCTTCCTTTAGTTATTTCTGTTAGATCATTTCATGTTGGTTGTTTTAGATTGTTATCTTTTAATTAGCCTGGTGTTTCATAGCTTCTTTATTGGTTTTACTTCAGCAATTTATACATTTCTCAATTTAATCATTTCCATGCTTTCTAGTTTAGTGGTTATGCTTTTTAGATTTATAGTTTTATGCTTCTTAATATAGTTATTTCAATCTTTCTAGATAGATGATTTCCTGGTTTCTAATTTTAAGAGGTGTTTTAGTTTAGAGTTTTATTCAGTTGCTTGGTAGTTAGAGAACCTGAGAGAGAGATAGTCAAGATGACTTCTATTGCATAAACCTTTGGACACTGCCTAGTCAATATATTGATGTGTTTATCAACTAAAGTGTTAGGACCTGATGACAACCTACCAAACTCTATTGTCAAGAGGCTGCAAATAAATATGTTGTTGGACATGTGAGTAGCACCATGTATGAGTATCCTCTTTGTACCTATCTCAAACAACGCTAAGGTTGTGACTTGTTGAGGCTATAAAATGCCCAAACTTGCCAATGAATCGGATTAGACCTTGCCTTTATAGTAGGAGACCAATGTTTTCGATTGAGAAAAGAGAAAATTTATTTGTGCGTTGGGAACTAAGCACGGGATATAATTCCATGTTAATTCAAAGTTTGGATTTTTCATTTATTTTGCTGGAAAAAAACTTTACTATTTTTCTCCCTCTACATTGGCGAGTGCCTAATTTCTAGGGGGTTTACATTTTACAACAATAATTTTAAACAGGTTATCCAATCATGGGGAGAGGGAAAAGTATTACGAATGTTTCCCTAATGTTTTGTCTATTTTTTTAAAGAAGGGAACATGGACTTGGAACTAGGCACATGGTTGGAACTTTCTTGTCAAGAGGCTACAAATAAATATATTGTTGGCCATGCGAGTACCGCTGTGTATGGGTATTGTCTTTGTACCTGTCTCAAAGAGTAGTAAGGTTGTGACTTGTTGAGGCTAGTGTCTGAATAACATGAATAATGAAAGTAAATGAAAGACAAATTAGTTCCTATGCTTTATCCAAACATGATTAGGGGACCACCCCCTACCTCTACTATCATGTTGGCATGTTACGTATATAATCTCTCACTCCAAAGCTACCCCATTAGAAGTTGGGCACCTGTGAGTGCATCTGAATTCTCATCGGCTTGAAACCACTAGTGCTTAAGGAGTGGTGAGTAAGGAAGGGAGAGTGGTGAGTGGAGGGGAGAGTGGTGACTTAAGGGGGGAGTGAGAGGTGGCCCCCCCTCTTTTTGTTGACCAGATCGATCGTTTTGTAGTTGGGAAATTTTTTTCCTAAAGATTTATCTATTTGTTTTGAGGTCCACATGTATTCTCTATTTGATTCCGCTATTCAAATTTTCTGCTCTACAAAATCATATTGGTTTTGGAGTCCATAATAACTTCAAATGTTTTCCAAGTGATTTTCTGATTTGGTTGGTGTCTTGGTCTTAACCTGTTTGGCTGGTATTAGTTTTGTTGACTGAATCTATTAGCTATTTTGTTGTTGTTACCTATTTTTCACTACAAGCTCAAACAGGTAGAGCTAAATCGAATTCATCATTGATAGGTATTGAAATTTTCAAGTTTTGCTACTAAAGTATTCATTGTTCATCATAGAGATCAAATTACATCTGAATTACAATTTTATTGTGCAAGTATTTGAAACAAAAAATTGAAAGTTTGCATAATAATGCTTTTTATTCATTTTGAAGAAACACTAAAATATTGCACAAGCTGCGAGAGTAACTGAATTTGATTATGATAATCAAATGATGAATAAAAAATTCAATGATAAGCTATACTACTGAAGATAAGGTAAATGCAAGGAAGAGAAGAAATTCATCATTTCCTGTGATGATGAATCACCTTCACTCGATGTCTTCAGTCGTTGCGTCTCCAAGCTGTAGCAGACTCGTTTCCACGCTCCATGAACCTACAAAATTGTAAAAGATGGTGTTAGAGGTGTACTCTAAGCAATGATGAATTACATTCTAATTTATGCCTACGCTACCAACAGGAATGTAATTTGCATTAAATCAAGCATTCACCAGATGATTGAGTTAGAAAGGTTGATAATCAAGAAACATGAAACTCAATGGAAGCTTTCAGCTTCAATTATTTTTGCTAACTTGTTTGTTTCAATGTGCAGGAATAGGTTCATCATGTTCGTGATCATTTTATCATATATGTGGAGCAAAACGGGCTCCCCTGTGAAGGGTAGAGCCCGACATATCAGGCAGATACCTCTCATCTATTCATATATGAGAGCTTTATATCAGTTACAGTCATGAAATAAGAATGCTATCATGAAATAAATTCAAAGAAAAACTTAAAGTGGCAGCTTTCAAGCCATATCATGGTGGAAATTCAATAGAGCAAGTCTACATTCACTCTTTGTTTAAATGCATTAAATACAACTAAAAGATACAATTCCATTTCATTGTGAGTTTGAATGTAAAAGGAGGACAGTTAAAAGCATTATTCATTAATGGAGCCACAATTATGTTTTGAATGCAGTCAAATCCTCAAAGGATAGCCATCACAATGATAAACACAGTCCATACCCAAGACTAATGGAAAATCTCTTTAAATGAAAGAGTAGACAAGCTTGAAGCTTTACTCAACAATGTATAATCCCATGGTTCTGAAGGGCAGTAAGACTGTTGTCAAAGTGTGGCAATGAAGTGACCATGAGAATATAAAAACATGGATGGAATCAATTGATAGTCTTTGACATGAGGTACAGTTAACATAGGAAATGACTACAATGCAAGTTTTTTGTAAACAATTGACAAAAGAGTAATTTGTAACATCATTATGCAGGACAACCACATATGCAAGTAAGATGTAAAACACATGAAAGCATCAAATACATCAACAAGAAGTCAAGAAGGCATTCATTGTCATGAGGGATGTCGTGTTGATACAATGCATCAATGGAACTTTTCATAGATCAAGTCTATCAGCAATAAAAGGAGCCCATAATATTCAGCAAATAAGAGAGCATTTTTTCTCTTAAATGTTAGCAATAGTCAATGAAGGATTTACAATCAGTTGTTATTTTGCAATTTGTTCTTCAAGTCAGAAAATACATTTTATATCATGGGAAGTTTTCATCATAAACCACCATAAGGTATCAAAGATCCATGGGTCAATGTATCATCAATCATGGAGGACAGTGACTTATTAATGGTACAATAATCTTGTTTGTTTAAATGTACAACAACAGGGACTTATAGATGTATTCTTGCAAACTATCAACAGGGTTAAGTCCAGAAATTGTTTATCTTACATCAAATGGAAGGCGTGTCCATGGCATGAAGGCAACCTACTCAAAAAATCAGGATTATAATTGTATGGAGATCTTTGTTATGGCTACAGAGGAATAAAAATGACAGGGGTCGAGCCTTATTTTCTTTTTCACAATATAAGGAACAAAAGCCAAGCTATATGGGTGATTTGGGGTTTCAAAACCCATGTTGTCCATTACAGAATAAGTCCAAGAAAAGCTACATGAGTTGAGCTTCGATATCACCATTTTCTCTTAGAAACATCAAAGAATAGAAGGGGCCGAGCATTCATATCTTTATAGAGGAAAGGGAGAAGCATGGCAGCCAAGAAAATACAAAAATGTAGTAAATGAAGAATACCCAAAATACAAATATGAGGTCGTGGCTTTCAATCAAGAGTATAAGCCATTTGAAAGTGAGATATGTACAAAAATGTAGATCGGTTTCTTATTTTTCAGTAGAGATGGTGCTATGTGTTTAGAAAATACAAAATGCAGTGAGGTTTTCTTTTTATTCAAAATTGAGGAAACAATAAAGGTAGAAATAGAACTTACCATCATGCACTTAAGGAAGAGGAGACAAGTCTGTAGTTGAGCTCTCTTTGAGCTTTAAAATTCATAAGTCGAGCTTGCACAACAACAAATATATATACAAAAGGCTCAAGCTCTTCATATGGTGGCCATAACAGAGGATAAATCACAAAGAAGTCATGGCGTCCAAAGGATACAGGAACAAATGAGTAAAATATGTCAAAGTTTATGCACAACCGCAACTTTGAGGCCCAAAAAATGCATTAAAATGCTTGAAAGGACTTAGATTTATGATAGAATAGCTTCATCTTACCTTTTATGTTCAGAATCTTTCAAAAATTCATCAAAATTGATAGAAATGGTGAATGGTCGAGCTTCAAACCCCAGGTCAACGGCCAACTTCTTCATGAAGCTTCTCATCAAAGTCAAAAGAATGATAATAATGTTTTTTAGGGTTTGATGGTTTCTTTTTTCTATTCGCCTATGTCAAAATGGAGTTTTGATTATTGTCTTAAGCATAATCATTTCAAGCTATTATTGGTGGTCGACCTTTCCTATAATGAGTCTAATATGCATGGTGGTCAATTAATCTAAATGGTGAATGCATATTCAGAAATATGCTAAGTGTGTATATGAAGCTGTGAGGTGGGGATTAAGTTTTCCACATAACATTATCTTTATCTTTTATTTGTATTATTCAATGTAATTGAATTAATTAAATGATACACTATAAATCATTTAATTAATTCAACATCTAAAAATGCAAATAAAGGACGTTATGTGAAGTTGAGTTAATTAGAGATCCATGTAGATATAAGTAGAGCTAACTAGAGGATGAGTTAATCATGTGAGTCATGGAGATTTTTAGCACTTTACTTCAGTTTCATATCAGATTATTGACTGAAGATTACTCATGCATAGTGCAAGGATGGAGTTTTAGTTACTATGGGAAGATTGATACAAACAAGGTGATTTTTGCATGCTTGGACTTACTTTTCATGGATTTCTAGTTTAGTTCGAGCTATTTTTCAGTTGCATATATTATGACTGTGAGTTTGACACTGAGTTCACTCATTTTTGCATGAGTTTGAGCCTACTTTTCAGGGATTTTTCCTTTTGCTTGTGGATTTTCCTTGGAGTTGTCATTTTCTCACTGAAATTGACTTTCAGTGCTATTTTCATGCACTTTGGAGTTGCATCTTATTGTATATATTGGAAAAAGCTAATATTTTTCCTCTAGTTCTTATTTTTCAGCCTTTGCATTCTACAAAGTGAATAATATTGTAACTCAACTTTCAAAATCTAATAGATATTGCAACAGTCTTTACAGGTTATCTTAGAGTATCATTTGCAGAGCGTTCCTTCATTTGTCATTGCAAGTTAAATATTATCCTTCTTAGATTCAAGTGTCTTGTTTTTGTGAATGTCTTGGATGAAAATTTAATGTGTTTTACATCAGAACCTTTAAATTTTTGTTAACATTCGTGAGTTCATTTACACAAAGAAACAAACTTAGTTGCAGGTCATCAATCGTGTCTCAAGTATATCCATATCTTTAAGTTGTGAAGACAAATTCTTCCTTCATAAAGAGTGAATTATCAGGCCCGTCTGTGAATCTTTAATGCAGTTAAATTGTTCAATCTAAGTTGAGAAAGTAAGCTTCATGATGAGTTATTTTTGAGTTAGTTAGTTTTATTTAAATCAAATAGGTGCATCACCACACTTCAGCTTTTCCAGTTTTACATTAGTTTAAGTTTTTTCCCTTTTCCCATCAAAGTTTCAAGTCTATAATTAGATAATCATATAGGAACCAGCCTAGAATATGGAGGTCTATCTTCACCATAGGAATACCCACAGCCTGAAGATAGTTCCCATGTTACAAAAAAATGTTGAATTTAATTATTCAAGTGTTCGGGTGCAATCTATTTGACAACAGTTGCAACATACATGCTTGTAGTCAAGAGTGTTGCTCTATTTGGAGATGCTTTCTTGATCATCGTCTTTGCTTTCCAGATGCTTAGAACACATGATGGAAACATATTTGGTATACATAATTGTGATAGAACTCTACTTTCAAGAGACTGCAAATAAATATTTTGTTGGACATGCAAGTAGCACCATGTATGAGTATCCTCTTTGTACCTGTCTCAAACAACGCTAAGGTTGGGACTTTTTGAGGCTATAAAATGCACAAGCTTGCCAATGACTAGGATTAGGGAACCAACAATTCTGATTTTCCATTTATAGGAACAAATATTTTAGTTATGACTTCAACTTAGCAATATGCTCATGTACTAGTGATTACTTTCTACTTTCTGGATTCTAGCTTTCATCTACACATAATCATCTTGCAATTGCAATTTGGCATCCATAATTAAATAATGTGCAAGGTCAAGAAAAACAATCACATGTTGGTATACGTGTGTCGTTTCTTAACCAATTTAGCTAACGTGACACTAACTACCTTTATAATTTTTCAAGTCTTCTTTTCATTATGCTTGTTGTAACATTGGTATCAAAGCCTACAACTCAACACTAGGACCTAGATGCTATTTCTTTTGTTGTACTAATTTGAATGTTTGGTATTGACAGTCATGGGTCATGGGAAGAAAGCGAAAGAGAAGGTGTCAAAAAAACAACCCCCTGAACAAAAGAAACCAAAAGAATGGAAAGTCGTTGTTACCATAGACCCAGACACAACAATTGGAAAAATATTTGACACTGAGCCATTGGTTGAAGTGATCAAATAAATAAAAATCCAAAAGAAAAAGGACATGGATAAACCTTACAAAGATCATGAACCAAAAAAGAAATTCCCTCAATCAACTACCAAACCAAGGTCCTCAGTTGTTCGATATTTCCCATTTGGTTGTGGATGCAATGTTCCTATTCTCACTAAGGAAGCAATTACAGAGTACAATCGTGTCCATCCTACTATGACTGTAAACACAGGAACCTCGGATGAGGAAGAACCCGAAGAGGAGTAGACTCCTACTTGTAACCCAAGCTATGTATTGAACAATGAACTAGTACTTAATAAATATCATCTCGCTTTTGTAAAAGTTTCCTACTATAATTCATATTCAAGTAAAACAAATGTATTTTCACATTAGCTTTTATCCATAAACTCTTCACTTGTTGCTTTCTTTATCTAGAGTTCTTATAACTACTCATTCTCCAAAGACTCATGTTTCTCAATTCTTGTTTTCCTAGATGCATTTCAACAAGTCATGCATCTTGTCAAACAGTTCATCTGCATTGTGTATGCTTCCACCTTTTGCATATAAATGACACAATGATGAGTGATTTGAACCTGCTAAACAAAGTATTTCCAGTTGGCTAGTTTTAGTATTAAAGCTTTTCAAAATTGGTACCAGACGTTGATATATTTATTTATCCTATGGTCCATGGCATTTATTTTATTAAAGTAGAATTTCTACGTGGTTTCTCCAAATTTTTGATTGGCTCGCATATTTGTTACATTTGGTTTTTTGTTTTTTCATTAAGAAATTGTCATTGCAATGAGTCAGAAACAAAGGGACATAAACTTTTAGATCAGTTTCTAATTTTTTTTGTGTAAACGTGTCTCCCACAAGGTTCCTATGAGCAAGTGGCATTGCTCAAAGCAGGTCATGTGGCTTGTTTTAGCTACCACATTTTGCATATATGCACTCGATTATTTTTCCCTAGATGCATTTCAACTAGTGTTGCATTTGTCAAACAATTAGCTCCACTATCTATGCTTCCACATTTTTTATATAAATGATGCAATGATTCAAGTAATTTGAACCTGCTCAAGAGAATGGTATTGTACCATTAGTTTGCAAAATAGGCAATCTATAATCCTATTTGTACAATGGCAGCAAATCATTCTTCTAAGAAGATTTAGTTTGTTCATCATTACAAAAATGGAAGCATAGACATATTCTATGGACAAATTAGCAACTATTATGGCCATGGAGCAATAAGAAACTTTGCTACCCAAAAGTCTACAGACAAAATTGACAATGGTTTGCAAATTTTCCCCTCTTTCTTTGCAGGTTTCTGGTGAATTAGCATATTAAAATATATTTGATATTTTCAACTAGCTTGTTTTAATAGTGTTCAATACATTTGTTCTAGATTGTAGAAGAGAATGAAAGACTAGACAAATTTCATGGACAAATCAAAAACTTTTATGAGCATAGACCAAGAAGGAAACAACTTCATTGTGCAAAAGTCTACAAACACATCTGACAATGGTACAAAAAATTTCCTCTCTTGCTTTGCAACATTTTCCTGTACTAGCATATAAAATTACATTTGGAAATTTTAAGTTACCTGTTTTGATTGTTGTTTTCCATATGGCCTTTGTTTTCATGCAAATTAATGTCAATTGATATTTTCACGGGGAAGTTTTCTTCTCTTTATAGCTTTTTCCAATCCAATTTGTAGATTTTGTACATGCTTGAATTGTTGCAAGCACTTGTTTTTGTTTGAAAAGATATTTTAGAAGCTTTGGATCAATACATCTAAAAGTGGTGTCAAGCATGGAGGATTGAAGCTACTAGGATCAATCTTCAGACTAGCTTTGCACTTACTATGTCATATCATGCATTCTTTTTTAGAAGGTATAATTGTATAGAAATGCAAAAACTGTTAGCAGTAAAAATTCCAAAATAATGCTTTTCTTAGGATTGTACATTGCATGCATAATGAAGAGAGATTGTTTGCAAATTAGTCACTAATTTTTAACTTCCTACCATGTTATAGGTTACATTGCAACAAGAAACAATAGAGAAACTACGCAACACCTTCTACTTACAAGTTGTGTTTATAATTACTATATACCATTTCTTGACAATTTTGAGTATTGGGCATATGGATCGTCCATCTCAAACTATAATTCTTGTATATTAGGTCATATGTAATTAATGATTGCCTTGTTACACTTATGAATATTGCATCTTCCAATGCATGATGCTCTTGCAAGTAAATTTTTATTGCTAGTTACAAATTCATAAAGCAGGATTCCCTTGGATCTCACAAAGTTAGTGCTACTTACATGTTGATGAAGCAAAATCCTCTTTGTATGTATATATGTATGTATGTATGTATGTATGTATGTGTATATATATATATGTCAAATGTTTTTTTATTGGATCTTGTTTAACATGGATGTTGCACTTATTGCTAGTAGAATTTTCCTCAATTTGCAAGTAGTTATTTGCATGCAAGAATCATGTAAATACTTAGCATGTTGACCAAAAAATGTTCGCTACATCATTGTCACAAAAATAGAGAGAATTGCAAATACTCTTCGACAACCAAACTTTGACTATTATACATTTGCTAACTATTAGTCCCTCCCTTCCATTTATTGGTCATTTTCAAGTTGTTCTATTTCTTTTCCCAAATATATAGTCAAATGCACTGATAATAAAATTTTGATTTTGTTCTATAGGAACTACGGTGCATAGAAATTTTGAATTAAGTGATAATTTGACAGCTTCCACGTTACTGTTCTCATCAAGGTGAGTAATGAATGACCATGACTGTCTATATTGCAGCTCTTCAAAAATATGCATTGCATTCCTAGACAACTTCAATACAAGTTTTGTTTTAGTCATATTCATTGACAATAAAATGTTGTGTTTTGTAGGGTCTACACTACATCTGCTATTACATGAAAGGATACTGTTACAACTTTGCAGACTTGTTGATCAAAGTGTGTAGTAGAATACTAAACTTATTTCTCTTTCACTTGCTTGCAAAAAAAGACAGATTCTATTTCATTGCATTCAACATTTTAATTTTCGCATATTGCTAAATAATCATTGTACTACTGAATAGTCTCAATACAACCTGTCTTTTAGTCAAGAAACCCTTGATTTGGCAATATGCTCACAAACAATCCACCAAAAAAACAAAAACTCTAGCTACAGCCAATTGTAGTGGAGACCTGCAAACCAAATACTAAACCACAATTTACATCAATTGATGAAGCTCTCCATGATGCACATTGTTTCTGAATTGATTCATTCAACTAAAAACTATGTGATTGCCTATTTGACACAATACATGTTTTGATTCACTATCGCTATTCACCAAATCAGCTATGCAATGGTCTTGTCGATCATTTCCTACATCGTCTTCACAATTGTTGCACTATAGCTTTAAGCTCCTATGAAAATGGCTTGCATCCAACAATGCTTAAGCAATTGCATGTTATAGATGACAAAAACACATACTTGCGTAGAATGGGGCTTTTAGCCATAGAGCATACTAACAATGGTGAAACTGGACTTTGGGGTGACACATTTTGTTTAAAATGGCTAGCACATTGGTTGGACATACCAATATGCATTTGACCCGTAAGGTACAAAACAAGGTACACGCATTTCAACAAGGATGCATGCAATCCTACAATATCAATTCTTTTCCACGATACAAATCTTGCTACTGGACACTTTGAGCTTGTGTTTTCATGACTAAACACACACAATTGCATTCAAAACATTCAACCACACTTGGAAAACACATATTGTAGTTTCGAGAACACTTGGACCACAATTGCAAATGTATTTGATACACTTGGACTTTGTAGGCCTGCTACATTTTCCACTACATGTGGCAAGAGCATGTTTCCTGCCACAACTTTTCTGATTGATGAACACTTTGATCCAATTGCTTCGCAATTATTCATGGCCCAATCATTAGCCAATGCATTTACAATAGAGAACAAGTATGTGTCAGCATGTTTTAGCTCATCTAAGCAGGGTGTCATGGCAAACAACAATCGTCTATTGCAATTGCAATCATTAGTTTCCAACATTGGAATACCGTATGTACAAAGTGGCCTTGAGGGGACTGAATTTTGCATATGATGGCTCTCACACATATTCCATGCAACAATAGACATATGGCAAGTAGCTCCATCGCCTAAATAAAAAACATACACAAATTGCAAAGAGCCAAAAAAGAGCTTTAATTTGATTTGCTTTGTAACCACTCAGATCATCACCACTACAAACCACTTCAACAAAAAAAAATTTGACTCATGACATGTATATTAACAATTTCAAACTTTTTTTGCTCTATCTTTGTTGTTTTTAACTCTGTGGTTTCAGGTCCCTGTAAAACTTTTTTTTCCTTTTCAAAAATAATTTCGTTTCTATTCAATATATGACAAATGATTTGAAAATTGCATCTAATCCTACACTTCAAGGCAACATAAGAGTTTCAAAAGCATTATGCACTTTCCAATTAGAAACTTGCACTACATTGCACCCCACTTCCGTGTACAATATTGCAAGAAACAATACAATTAGTTACATTTTAACAAGTTTAGATTATCAAAAAACATGAACTTTTCCCATCTAAAACCTACATGTTTGTAACTCACTATGATGTTTCAAAGCAACAATACATGGCATAGGTGAACAACGAATGGGCATGCCAAATGAACAAATAGCTATCAGAGATGCTCCAAACCAAACATGCAGATCTTTAGAACCTGATAATTTTACAACAAATACAAGTAGAGAATTGACACATAATCAGACAATGCATTGTCTAAAAGCAAACATTTCTTCAACAGAAGCCTGTCATTAAAATATTGCAACAACTATGCTCTCTCCCTCAATTGTAGCAACTACCCATATTGAAACTACAAATAACAAATGCAAATCTAGTCAAAATTTTGGCCATAGACAACCATTGCATTGTTTAAAAATAAAACAAATAGATGGAGCAAAACATGCACTAAATGATACAAGCAAATGTCTACAATTGAAGACTTCTACACCAAACACAAAGACATAATTAACATCACAGTAGACATTGCACTCTCTAAAAGCTAAAATGAATAATGCAAAAATGTCACATACAAATATTGCATGAATAACAACTTCCACTTCCGTTCTAGCTACTAGCAACATCACAAGTAAAAAACAGTCCTCCAACACTATTCCAAATCCAATCCACCAACAATCATTACATTCTTTGAAAAAGCAAATGCGGAGTCCACATACACAGTGCGCTTTGCATATGCCAAATCAAAATCAACTATGCAACACCAACCCAAACCTGTTGCATTAGCAATCATTACATTCTCTTAAAAAATAGATGTGGGCAGCAGGAAAACATCATGCTCCCCACATGCCAAATCTAAAATGTAAATTTTTTGCATCTTTTGTGCTCTGCAACACAATCACTAGCCAGCGAGCAACAAAATAAAAACACATCTACAAAAACCAACAAAATACAAAAATCCATTAACACATATTTGCAAAGCATAAATGACACACCTACACAACCATGTTCTCTTTGTGATATGCTTCATTTACAGCAAAAAATTTGCAAGTTTGATTATGCACTTGGTCAAGCTTTCTCTTTGCTTCCCATTCAAATCAATGAAAAAACATTAGTAGTCGGACAATCTATTTGTAAACAGTGTACAAAGGCTATTTTAGATGCAATGGTCACTTGTTTTGCTACACCTTGGAGTATAGGATGCAATGCACCAATAGATTTCATTCAATCCTTGACTTCTCTCAAAGAAAGACTTGTGTCTTTGCGCATTGCTTTTGCACAAATCAGACAACTAGGATATATGTGAGCATAGTATGGATTGCCTAGCACAATCATAAATGTTCTAGTAGATTTTGATAAAGTGCAACAAGCATTGCCTAGGCAACTAGATGAAAATACAATAGTCACAGTTAGAATGAAACAAAAACTACAATATGAGAAGCATATGCACAAGGAAATATTAGACCTACTCTTGTCATGAATGCTTTAACACTGTAAAAAACACCACTTTACAAAGAACAAGACATCTCCATAAATTTAAAGACTGGGAAGAGCAATTGGCAAAGAGAACAACAAAATTGCATACAAATACTAAAACAAAACGAAGTATGGACAATGACACATCTAAAGATGATCAAGAACCCGTAACTGAATCGGTTATACATTGGTTTAATGATGCACATTCAATTAGAGACCTTGACACAACCATCATTGAAATTGCACCATTAGAGGGGTTTAAACCTCTTGGCATTTTCCAAGACACATACATAGAGGAAATGAACTTCCCAAATTTGTTTTACGGTTCAACTCGGCCAACTGACGTTACTAAAAGCTTGGCATACCAAAAGATAGTAAAATGGGAGCTTATGCCTAAATACAATGACTTTGCAAGACACATACCAAATATTTTCTTCAAAGCCATTAAAATAATTATTCGGCAAGTATCTTCACTGGCATGGATTTGCATAAGAAAAATTAAATCAAAGAGTAAAAAATTAGTTGCAAAATATGTGCACAATCCAGCTACCCTGAAAAAAATATTACAATCTCCATTAGGTTATAGAACATTAAAAAGCATCTGCACCTCACCAGAATACCTAGAAAACACAAAAAAAAACATATTTGCAATGATAAGACAATTGGGACCTCCAACATTTTTTGTAACATTGACAAGTGCTTAGCACTTGTGGGAACCATTGTACAAAACTTTACAACAAATATTCATTCAGCAATAAAGCAATTGTAATGAAAGTATAGAAGATAGGAACC
>VDFB02081586.1:0-11930 GCA_007258455.2 Sequoia sempervirens
TTTTTAATTTACTTTTTTTTGGGTCATTGTGACTAGGGCCAAACCCTAAAGGCTTGTGGGACCCATCTCAAAGCCTCTAAATGAATTAAAAGTCTCCAATAGCTCATTTTTTTACTCACATATGCATTTGGTGTTTTGGAGCAGCTAGGTGAAGAAGAGGAAAACCAGTGAGAAGAGTGAGTGAAAGAGTGAGTTTGAGGTGTTGCAAGTACAAGAGGGGTGAGAAGGAGAAAGAAGAAGAAGAGGAGGAGCATTCTACACCAATTTTGAAGGATTTTTCAAGCACAAGGTAGGGTTTTATGACTGTTTTTCTTAGTTTTTTCAAATTTTTTTTGTTTTGTTTTCCAAGTTTTTAGATTCATTTTGAAAATGTAGTTTGATGTTTGAAATGGGCATTGAAATGAAAATCAAAACATGACTATGCATTTGCAGCCATGTTTATGATTAAAAAATTAATCATAATTTCATATACATGGCTGCAAATACATATTCATATTTTGAATTTTCATTTCAAGGCTCATTGTTTTTTTTTCATCTTTCCATCAAGATTCATCATGAAATTTTAAAATTTTATTTTCAAATTTGTTAAACTAGGCTGAAACTAGGCACTTATAGAATTTATTTGTTTATTGCAGTGTCACAATGAGCTCTCATAGCATCAGCATGAGTGAGGATGAGGTTCATTCATATAGTGATAGTGATCCTGAATATGCACCTGAGGCCGAGGGGGATGACAATGGGGCTAAGCATGAAGTCCAAACCAGTTCCATGGCAAGTGAAGCAAGTACTTTACAATGCCCTACTGCAATATTGGCAAAGTATGCTAGGGGTCCTTTTAATCCCAAATCCCCTCTCAAACAATTTGCAACAAAAGATCTAAGCAGGCAAGGGGCAACATCTGGTGGCACAAGGAGGTGGAAGTGAAACTTTTGTGGTGAGAGGTGGTATGGGAGCATCACTAAAGTCAATGCACACCTTCTTTTCATTAGAGGAAAAGGTGTGGGGATATGTGATTTTTTGACAAAACCAAAAAACTTAAAATTCAAAATTGAAATAAATAAGTTATGGGGTGTTCCTGATGATACTCTAGCTGCACCTGTTCCTACTACTTTGGTTCATAGGGCAAAGCTTCAGCATAGCCAGCAACAGAGATCCAGCCATACTTTGCAGACGAGAGTAGGAGGGACAACAGGTTCTTCTTCTAGTGCCTATGCAAGAGAGGGGAGGGGGAAACGGAAATTGCAAGGTCAAACTCAAAGTAACACCATTGCAGATTTGTTTAATGTGCAGCTTAAGGATGAGATAGATGATGCCATTGGCAAGTTCTTCTTTGCCAATGGCATCCCGTTTCATGTTGCCCGATCTCCTTATTATAAGGATATGATATCGATGGTAGAAAAGGGAGGACCATCATATGTGTCACCAGGTGAGACGAAATTGAGGACCACGATCTTGGATAAGAACTATTCCAAGATCAATTTGTTGATGGAGAAGATGAAGGAGTGTTGGGCTAAGACAAGATGCAGCATAGTCATGGATGGGTGGACGGACATTAGCCATCGTCCACTCATTAACATCATGGTTACATGTAATGAGGGCCCATATTTTCTTAAGGCAGTTGATTGTTCAGGGCATCGCAAAGATGCTGATTTTCAATTTGAGGTTCTCAGGGATGCTATTGAGGAGGTTGGGCCACAAAATGTGGTCCAAGTTGTGACAGATGCTGCACATGTGTGCAAAGTTGCAGGGAGACTTGTTGAGGCTACTTATAGGCATATTTGGTGGACCCCATGTTGTGTGCATGCCATACACAATGCACTCAAGGACATAGGAAAGATTGATTGGATTAGAGTAGTGGTTAATGATGAGAGAGATGTGCAGATGTTTATCTGCAACCACCACACATCACATGCACTCTTTAGGACCTTCGCTAAGAAGGAGTTCCTGAAACCTACTGATACGAGATATGCTTCCTATTTCATTCTCTTGGACAGAATGATTGAGTTGCAAGAGGCACTGCAACTCATGGTCATGACTGTAGAGTGGAGAAGGTGGGTCGAGTCTAAGATAGCGCAGGGGAGGAAGGTGAAGGATACAGTGAAGAGTGATGTATTTACAGGCTGATGCAAAATATATTGTTTTCATCGTTAAGCCAGTTTTCCAGTTGCTCGGTATGGGGATTAGGATGCACCTAACCTTGGAAGTTAGCTGAGTGCAGCCGATTATGCTTGATCAAGTAAGGGAACTATTGTGTGCGAGAGGGACCCCCACGGTAGCATTTCTACCCGCGAGCACATTCGACAAATCATTCAGGGGAGATGGGGCTTCCAACACTCCCTTGCCTTGGCAGCCTGTGCACTTGATCCCTAGGAGGTGGTGCCCTGTTGAACTGGTAAGAGTGACACCGATACAGAATGCAGAGGTGAAGGCAGGGTTCTTTAGGTGCATTGAGAGGATGTATGATGATGTAGATGCCAGTGTGATTCGCACTGAGTGGACCAAATTTGCCACTCTTAGAGGTTATTCAGATGCAGCCAAGATGGATATGCGAACTATGGCGCAGGAGGACCCAATTTTGTGGTGGACTTGCCATGGATCAGGATCTTTGACTACCACTCTAGCCATTCGATTGTTATCTCAGGTTTCTAGTTCTTCAGCTGCTGAGAGGAACTGGTCTACATATAGCTTCATCCACTCTCTTAAGAGGAACAAACTTACCTCTAGGAGAGCAGAGAAGCTTGTGGCTGTACATAGTGCTTTGCGTCTCATTGACCGCAAATCACTTTTGTACAAAGAGAGTCCAGCAGCACGGTGGGATGTAGACCCAGAGGAGCCAGCACAGATTGATGAGGATGCTGCAGTTTCGGCTTCAGATGCAGGGTTGGTTGGTATTAGTTTGGCAGTGCTTGATCGCGAGGATTCTAGTAGTTCGAGTGATGAGGAGTTTGGGGATGATTAGAGGCCTCCCTTAACTACATTTTTGCATTTTGTACTTATTTTGATTATGATATCAAACTATCAATGTACTCATGCTACTTATTTTTATCATTATGATATGATATTATGATGTGACATGTCATATTTTCGATATTCATATAATAGAAATCTCAAATTCGACAATTTCATTTGTCAAATTTTAATATTTTATTTGATTAGTGATTACTAATAGTTTTCAAGTATTCAAAATGTTAGTATTTGCAATTTTACTAATTTTCCAAAGTTTAATTTGAATTGTTATTCTAAAACATCTTTTACTTAATAGTTATTCAAGGCTACATATGTATCAAGCGTTGCCCAACGTCCCCGAGCTTAGATTGCTGTCCCAGTCCGAGGCAGCATCCCAGAGCGAGGGAGACGCATCTGCCCCAGGAAACTCATTGGAACAGCGAGAAAAAACAAACATAAACAGAGCAGTCAAAGGGCAAAAAGCAAAAAAAAACCTAGAAAAGACCTGCCAGTCAGTGGGTGCAATTTCCTATGAGCCAGAGTGACAGGGAGAGGAGGTATCTAGAGAGGAGTAGAAAAAAGGAAGAGTTTTTGGGAACACTAGTCATCATCTGAGGAAGAACAGCAGATTGAAACTACATCTAGTGGGTCATCAAACACAGGCAATATGGGAGACAGGGATGGAAACGGTATTGGGAATGAAAGAAACAACAAGAATGAAGAGCCACCGGATAGAATGGTAATTTTATTAGACACTTTGGTCAGGGGACAGTTGAGTGTAGGACAACAACAACAGGAGACAAATAACAGGTTGGCTAATTTGGTGCAGAGAATGGAACAATTGGGTAATTGAAACAGGATAGGGCAGCAAGGAGGTGGAAACCCACAAGCTTTGGCAAGACCTCTTATGCCAAACTTTCCACCTAGGTTAGAAGCTCCTGCGAACCCCAAACTTACATTATTGGAGCAGCAAGATCAATTTAGATAGGACTGGATAGATGCGGGACCCGATTTTCAAATGCATATTTCACTTAGAGACTATATGGACTTAAGGATGAGACACACCAACCAAAGAGGAAATAGGGACCAGCAACATGAATTACGGAGAAAAGTTGGGAAGCTCACACTTCCTTACTTTGGCGGGTCAGGAAAAATGGTAGCCAAGGCGTGGGTGCAAAAATTAGACACATATTTCACATTAAATCCTATGCCAAAACTTGAGTCTATTCAGTATGCCTCTATACACTTGGATGGCATAGCTCATGAGTGGTGGTACAACGGAATGATAACCTTGGGGCATGCTCAAATCACCTCTTACAAGGAATTCACTGAGCAGTTGATTGAAAGATTTGATAGAAAAGACCCTGAGCTGCATTTTAAGGAGTTGGCACAGCTCAAACAATGGGGTTCTGTGGACACATATATATCAGATTTTCAAAAGTATTTGTTTTTGTGACTGATATATTTGAAAGGAGGTTGGTTGTATTATTTATAGACAGATTATCAGACCCCTTGAGAGGTTGGATTAAGGAATTTAACCCTCCTAGCCTCCAGGAAGCCATTAAAAAGGCTAGGGACATGGAGACATCAGCATTTAAAAGCAAATTTCAGTCCAAGAGCACACTACCCAAGAAAGATAAGGATAAGAAATTCACTTCAAAAGAGCATGAACAACCTAAGAAACAGTATACTAAACTTGGCAGTGAGATCCTTAATGAGCTAAGAAGGAAGGGACTATGTTTTACTTGTAGAGAACCATATACACAAGGTCACAAATGTGCTTCTAAAGCTAGGGCTTTGCTGATCGAATACCAATCAGACAAAGATGAAGTTGCAGAAAATTCCGAGCAGCAAGCTGAAAGCAAAGAAAGTGAAGAGGAAAGGGCCCCAGAAGAAAGCGAAAGGGTGGAAGAAAGCAATGTGAGGTTAGCCCAGCTTCATAGCTTCTAGAAGAATGAGTCAATGCGTATCCGAGGGGTGATTTAGGGGCAACGAATGGTAGCTTTGATTGATATAGGAGCCACACACAATTTCATAGATGAGGGCCTTGTAGCACATAGAGGGCTCCCTACACAAGAGGTCGACGGATTTAGAGTTATGGTGGCAGATGGCTTCACTATTCAGTGCAATCAGATGGTTCCACAGTTGAGTGTTCAGTTGGGCAGCCATGAGATAAAAGAAGATTTTTATGTGGTGGGCATTGGAGACACAGATGCAGTGTTGGGAATTCAGTGGCTACGTTCGTTGGGAGAGATTACTCTCAACTTTCAGACTGTGGAGTTAAAATTCAAATTGGGTGGTAAGAATGTCATCTTGAGAGGCTTGTCCAATGGAGGACCACGAGTTGTGACCTTCAAACGCATGGAAAATTTTTTTAGACATGATCAGATTGAGTGGGCAGCGGAGTGTATTATCATGTCGTTAGTCACCAAGGAGGTCAAAAGGTCCTATCCACCTGATAGACAGGAGCTCCTTACCAAGAGGAGCAAGGTGTTTGGTACTATTCCTCCAGGGAGACCACCGGATAGGGGTATTGAGCACGTCATTGATTTGGAGGAGGGAGCCAAACCTGTCATTACCACTCTTACCATCATCCGAAGAGGCACAAAGATGAAATTGAGAAGGCTATTCAGGAGCTGATTGAGATGGGGCACATAAGACCAAGCAAGAGCCCATTTGCTTCTTCGGTGGTTTTAGTAAAGAAAAAGGATGGAACCATGCGCATGTGCATGGATTACAGGGAATTGAACAAGAAGACAATCAAGAATAGGTATCCCATTCCGCTCATAGATGAATTGATAGATGAGCTACATGGGGTAGTTTACTTCTCTAAAATTGATTTGAGATCAGGTTATCATCATATTAGAGTGAGGGAGGAGGATGAAATATTCCTCCTTAGTTTTTTCCCAAAATTAACATTCAAATTAGCAACCAAACACTGATTAGCGTTAGCTCCAAAAATGCAAATCAGCAAAGAAGATAACTCTAACCAAGAATGTTCACCAAGATCCCAATGTGGGCAAGGCGATAGCATATGGTCAGAGGATTGTTAGGCATAAACAAAGCTGAAAGTACAATTCATCTGTTGATGCAGGCATCCACAAGCAGTGGGAATACTCCACTTATTCAGTGGGTGAGTTTACAACAATTATTAGGTGGCAAGCCAACCTTTAAATCCACTCTTCCACTTATTAACATGGGGGGAATACTATCCACACAACCACTTATAACGTGGGGGGAAATTACAAACAAGAAAGATGTTTATTCTAAAACTCAACCACTCAATTGTGGGAGTGTAAAACTAATATAAAATTGCAGCAAATAAAGGAAGAGTTGTTAGTACTACTAACTAGCTTTACAAAGAATAAGAACAGTTGCAAATAGAATAGATAAGCTTCCAAAAACATTAAACAATTAGAGTATCACTTCCTCTAACATTTACAATGATATAAGATGAAGAATTGAAGCTCAAACCAGCAAGTACAATTATTTAATAAGTTTGATATAGAAACAGTGTTAACAGAAAATCAGACCAGCAACAAGAAAACTCATAGAATTGTACGTATCTTTCCCGAATCAACTCGGAAAGTCTCCAAACCACAGCCAATCAACAACTAGAAACTAGGCATCCATGTTCAAACAAGAATTCGAGCCAAAAACAAAAAGAAACAGGTGGCACGAATTTCAAGACAAGCTCCAAAAGGTACGACCCTCTTGAGGGGGTCGACTTGACTTTAAAAATCAGCAACTCAATAATAAATTCCAAGAACTTGCACAAAGGGTCGCCCTTCACAGTTGCACAGCATGAGCGAATACCCAGAATGAAATAAAAATCGATGATGAAGCTATGAACAGAAATTAGCTTCAGCCATTTACAACAGCAGTACAAACAGATTATAAATCGGCAATCTGCTTGTAAATAAAATCACCATTGAGCACTATCCACACTCTTGAATGAAGCATGGTCTTCAGAAAACTTCCTAGGAAGCCATAGTTGCAGGCCCGAAGAAAGAATGATTTGCTAAGCTTCCCCTTAGCCAGGTTATGGATTCATTCCAGCAGCAAAACTTTGCTCTTCAAAAATATGCATAATCAGCTCATCATAAAACATCAATATATAGGCTTCAGTTGGCAAATGAAGCAACAAGAGACTCTTCAAATTCCTAGAAGTTGAATCACTTCAACTTCCAAAAGGGACGCCACCTTTTTGCACTTTACTTTTTTTGAAATAATAAAATATTTTTCAACCTCCTTTAGGTGTCCAACTTCACTTTGCAACAATAAAGCATTTAATAATTCATTAAATGCACCATTGACCCCTTAATGACTCCCTTTTAAAAACAACATGAAGTGATCATTCCAGGGCAAAGTAAAAGGGGCAAGGCCAAACCTGAGAAAACATAAAAATGACTCAAGCATAAAACCAACCTGGAGACAACAGAATGAGATAGAATGATAGGCTGACGGATTTGATGAATTTATGAAGAACACAAAATTAATAACTGAACAGGCTAAAACCCAAAAGAAGAGCGCAGGGCTAATTTGGGGACATTACAGAGGATGTGGAGAAGACTACCTTCAAGTGCCACTTTGGGCACTTTGAGTTTCTAGTCATGCCCTTTGGCTTGACTAACGCACCAGCCATTTTCCAGTCATGCATGAATAGAGTTTTCAGCAAGCAACTCCTTAAGTTTGTCTTGATATTCTTTGATGATATTCTTATATTCAGTAGGTCTTGGGAGGAGCACTTGAAACACTTAGATGAGGTGCTTGGCATACTTGAGAGGGAGTCATTATTTGCAAAACAATCTAAGTATGAGTTTGGCATGATTGAGTTACTTTACTTGGGGCACATTATCAGTGCAAATGGAGTGCGGGTAGATCCTGATAAAATTAAGGCAATACAAGACTGGCCACCACCTACCAATTTATCACAACTTAAAGGGTTCTTTGGACTATGTTGATTTTACAGGAGGTTCATGAAAAGGTTTTCACAAGTTGCTGCCTGTTGTGACCTTTTTCACACATCGCCCCATTGCAAATGGGGACCCCCTAATTTTGGCTTTGCTTTTGGTTTGTTTTGTCATTGTCTCTCTTTTCTGCTGTCTGTTTTTCTGGGGATGTGCCCTCCTTTAAGCTTGAACATAAATGTTTGGTCAAGTCCAGAATCAGGGTTTTGAACTTCCTGGTCAATTTGAAATCAAATGAAATGAATAAATTGAAAATTGAGATTAACATTGCTTTCAGTATGCTTCCAGCAGGCCCTCACTGAAATTTCATCAAATTTCGGGTACTTACTATTTTTAGTAAGTATGAAATTCAGGGTGTTCTCTCAGCATTTCTGAAGTTTCGATCATCACACTGCGTCCAGAACATATCAAGCTACTCACTAGCAAAATTTGAGCTGAAACAAACAACTTACTATTTTTAGCAGTTCAACTTCCGGAGCAAATTTCAAGGCCTATATGCAGAGTTTCTCAATGCATGTCTGAGGATTCCTTCTGGGTTTTCTGAGACCTTCGCAGTGATATAACATGCAAAGTGAGATAACGACTTTCAGAATTCAGCCTTCCAAGGCTATTTTTAGGGTTTGCATGTCAGGGTTTTCTTTGCATGTCTGCATATTCTTTATGGGTTTTTCGAGAGCTTTGCAGTGATGTAACATGCAAACGGAGATAACCACCAATTTGAGAACTTACTATTTTTAGCAGATGTATCCCGACAGCCGCCTCCCAGCGCTTCAGAATCACAAACTGATCGCAATGCAACAGAAACAAGAACAAACAGGGGTCATTTGATATGCATGCAAGTCAAATTAGGGTTTCCAGCTTCGGGACCCAAAAACAAGGGTATAAAGTTAGAATTTTCAAAAACCGATGTATACCACCGTGTTCAGCATCTTTCGAGCTATCCGCTGGTAAAATTTGAAGACAAACAGAGCACTTACTATTTATAGTAAGTCATTTCAGAAACCGACTATAAATAGAAATTATGATATTGCTATCAGGATTCAACCGTGTAGTTTCGAGTCAAACTCATTGACCCATGTTTCATGAGTAGTGGTTCAACAAGAACCCATCTCTCATGATATCGAATGGTCCACTTAGCACTCATTGCATCTAGGTGATGCTCACAGAGGTGAAGCACTAGTCCGTCCCGGGAGGTCACCCATCCCAGTACTACTCCAGCTCAAGCGCGCTTAACCAAGGAGTTAGTCAGCAGCAGGCGCCGATGTCAGCAAGCAAGTCACATGGTGAGGAGCACGTCATTCGAATTTCAAATCAAACGAAGTTGTGGAGATATCAGAAACAAGCAATTACTATAAATAGCAAGCCACCTCCAGAAATGTGCTATAAATAGCAAGTCAACACGAGGCGTCAGTATGAACAAGTCAAACAGCTAATAAAGATCCCATAGCGCGAATTTCAAGCTAAACAGAGTTGCAGAGGTTCAAAAAGGAAACACTTACTATTTTTAGCAAACTGGTACAAAGGAATTAGGGTTTCCTAAATTCAAGGGTGAAACACGATAGTCATGCAGAAGCAGCATCCAGCCACGATCGACATTCTTTAGGCATTCAGCATGTGAAATTTGAAGGCATTCTGAGCAATTGCTAGTTTTAGTAAGTTGCTAAAAATAGCAGGTACAGACAGATATTAGGCATCAACAGCACAAATGCATCCCGAGGTTCAAAACAAAGCAAAATCCAACCTTTTGGAGCTTGAAATTAGCTTGAAATTCAAAATTTGGGAAACTTTCTAAAATTAGAAAATTAGGGCAAGCTAGGGTTAGCATGAACGAATCACTCTAAATTTGACAAATGGCATAAAATTCACTGAAGTTGATAAATTTTCAAGTCCAGCCAGTGAAAAACGCCTTTAAAAGCTGAAGGTTGGTGGAAATTCTCTAAGCACTTGAAATTTGAAGTTCACAGGCCAAATGCACCTTGAGAAGCTGAAGATGAGGCAGGAAATTTAGTGAAAGCATTGAAAATGGAAGCTTGCCTAGGGAAATGCGCCCAAGGTCAAAGAAAGAAGATGAAGTTTGACTAAGTACTTAAAATTTGAAGCTCCTGCTCTCCTAGGCGCCTTGACTACTTAGGTTTGATGGAAAATTCTTCTAAGTGTTTGAAATTGGAAGTTGGCATGGTGAAATGCGCCCTTGAGGTTCAAGATTGCTAAAATTATTCTAAGGCATTCAAAACTTGAAGCTAGACACTCCATTTGCGCCTTGACTTAGAGGAAGGCTGGAGAATATTCTAAGTATGGAAAAATGGAAGCTCCCCCCCTAAAATGCACCTTGCCTTGCCTGGAGAGATTGAAATTTGTTTAAGTCATCAAAACTTGAAGCTGCATCTCTTAAATGCGCCCTTGCTTGGAGAGATGCCTACAAATTTGCCTAAGTCTCATAAATTGGAAGCTCAAGCCCCCATATGCGCCTTGAAGAAGAAGCATCAAAAAATTTCGAAAGCACCCAAAGTAGAAGTTGCCCACCCCAAATGCGCCCTTGACTTGGAGAAAGCCATGAAGAAATTTTGCTATGTGTAAAAGCTGAAAGCAAGCCCCTCCATATGCGCCTTGAGGAGGAGGGGGTAAAATTCTTCTAAGTGTTGACAAAATGAAAGCACAAGGGGTTATTTGCGCCCTAGGCTAGAGGAGTAAGTTTAAAAATGTCTAAGTGTGGAAAAATTGAAGCTAGCCAGTCATATGCGCCTTTGACTAAAGGATGAAAATATATTCAAGTCTTTTAAATTTGAAGCTCTCCCCTGTTGATGCACCTGGACTTGCCTGTGAAGCTTTGGAAAATGTTAAGTGGTAACACTTGATGTAGAGGACCTCATTTGCACCCATGGAAGAGGAGGAGGTTTAAAAAAGGAAATTTTTAAGTAATGTAAAATGGAACCTCAAGGGTAGAAATGTGCCCAAGAAGGAGGAGGTCTTTGAAATTTTCTCTAAGTATAAAAAAATTGGAAGTAGGCATAGTCATATGCGCCTGGGAGTTGAGGGGAGAGTTTAATATTTCCTAAGTGTTCAAAACTCAAAGTGCACACCTTGAAATGCGCCCTTGACTTGCATGGAAAGTTTGGAAAAATGTCTAAGTCGTGAAATTTGAAGTTCCAAGGGTCAGATGCTTCCCAACTGCTGGAAGAGTGAAAATTCTACCAAGACATGAAAATTGAAAGCATGAGGGGCTAAGTGCGCCCAAGTTGAAGAGAGGGCCTTGAAAGTTTCTAAGTGTTCAAATTTAAAACAACCCCTCCTATTTGCACCCCACTTGAAGAATGAAAATAGCAAAAGTCTTCTAAGGAGTAAAAGTTGAAGCTCAACCTATTAAATGCGCCCAAGTTTGTGAACAAGCATGGAAAGTTTCTAAGTAACAAAATGGAAGCACTACCCATGAATTGCGCCCAAGATGAGAAGGAAGCCAAGAAATATTTTCTAAGTGTTTGCAAGTGGCAGGACAAAAGCTTAAATGCGCCCAAGCTAGTGATGAAATGATAGAATATTTTTCTACATATAAATATTTAAATTCCACCTCTAGAAGAAAATACGCCTAAGTCTGATGGAGGAGATGAAATTTTCAGAGGCATGGATAAAGTCGGCAGGAATGAGTCAGAATACTCCAATTTCACAAGGATGATGAAAATTGTCAAAGCAGAGCAAAGAAAGTTTGCCCGGATGAAGAAATGAAGATAAATTTCATGAGGAATTATTTTTCTAAGGTTCAAAATTCAAAAATTAAATGAACCCGTTCATTGTATACCCATGAATTCCACACGTTCTGAAGAAATTTTTCTTCTAGGTATTGAAGATCTTCGATGAGAAGTTGATTTTAAAGTCTCCTGCATTTCGCCAAGGCCTTCAGGATGAAGAATTTAACCGGCACTTGAATTGTGAATTTTCCTAAGGGAAAATTTTAAAAAATTTCTAAGGCAAGGGATAAAATGTGTTAAAAATGTCTTGGCGGATGAATTTGAAAATGAT